>JAZHYW010026316.1:0-23689 GCA_037355805.1 Ixodes ricinus | reverse complement strand
CCTTACCGCTGCGAACTAACCGCCGTTGTCGCGCTCAGAGCCAGGTGAAAGGGCTGCACTGCGAGTAAAACAAGACGTCTAAGCTGGGGGAAGTAGAGCTGCTGACTCCCGAAACTCTCCATCAAGAGACGCGTGTGAACTGGGAGGCTTAATGGGAACATGTCATTGATATCAAACACAATATGAGGGAAGCACATTGCCTCTCGGACATCGTTCTTTGAGGGTGTTGTTGTTAACCCGGGGAGTGACAGCGACGAGGAGTCAAGCGATGAAGGAAGGGGCTGTGAATCTCTTTGTTTCAAGCGGCCCAGCAAACCAGCGATGCAGTGCCGCCCTCTTGAATCCTACCCCTATGACGCGCTTCTACGCCTGCGTGTGCTACACCGCCTCAGCACGTGCCCTCAGATCCTCGACTGATCTGCAAGCAAGAACTCAACCAATAATGCTTAGCCGTGAACTGGTTTGGTGAGAATATTTCCCTGTACATGCTAATACTTTTACCTGTGTACATGTGTTTCGCAGCTCCTTGGCAACGCTCTTCCGGTCCTTGTCGTCATGAGGCCACTTCAGACTCGTCTGAGATGGCCCTTTCGAGATGGCCCTCGGATGGAAATGCAAGCCTGCACTCATTAAATTAATGCTTAGCCGTGGCGTACTTCGGTGAGAATATTACTCTTTATATGCTAACACTTATGATATGTTCTTGTTTCGCAGCAGCCTTACATGACAGTCCTTGGCAGTGCCTAGTCATCGTCAGGCCCTTCCAGGCTTACCCGAGTCTGCTGCATCCTCTCAAGGTTTACCCTTGCATATGGGCTTGCTTTGCTGGAGCTTGACGTCCTTGCAACTAGAGGGCTTGAGTATTCGTGCCAGAGTGTCGAACCGAAATTTTTTATCGGTTCGGGTCCGTTTCGGGTCACGGCTTTCGGTTCGGTTCCGGTTCAGTTCCGGGGAGCAAAAATAACGGTTCAAACCGGTCTGAACCGGTTTGAACCATTAAATTGAGAATATATTTTCCGCGTTGTTCTGGCCATATGCACTATTTACGCCGTGAAACGATTAACTATTTAGTTTCTTCTGATCGTCCGTGCCTTTTACTTTTATTTATTTATTTATTTTTTTACAATAACCCTCCAGGGCCATAAGGCGTTAGGGAGGGAGGGTGTGAAGTACAATGTTTGTTACTTGCGCCTCGGAATCTGATGGGGTCCTGGATGGTGACGATGTCTTCGGGAGGAGGTCATTCCAGTCCACAATTGCATCAGGAAGAGGGGCGTGCTGATGTGCTGCGGAAAAACACTTTTTGGCCGGAGCTGACACTATTGCAATGATCGAGTCTGGAGGAAAGATAAGCCGGTGGGGAAAGAAGAGACTGATTTAGACATGGTGAGTAAAAAAACTTTATGCAGAGAGGCAATGACGGAATATTTTTCGTACGGGTGGAAAGCAATGGGAGAGAGAGAGATTTGATTTAATAGAGGGAGACACTGGACAACCGGAGTAATCAGATCGAATAAAACGCGCAGCACGGTTTTGAACAGATTCAATGTAGTCTGTTAATGTAGCATGATAGAGGGTGCCAGATTGAAGATGCGTATTCCTAATTTAGACCGGACTAGGGCAAGATAGAGGAGGCCGTTTTAGTTGAGAAGGGGCGGATCTGAAATTGGGCGACGAAGGAAACCCAAGCTTTCGGTTAGCGGAACTCACAGCTGAATTCAATATGGTTTTCCCGGAAGGCTTGCAGTTAGAAGAACGCCGAGGCATTTATACATATCTGTGGGTTGCGGAAAGAGGGATGCCATTGAGAAAATGAACAGGAGGAGGTTTGAAAAGGAGCGAGACGATAGCGCATGCATTTACATTTGCTGACTGCTAAGCGTCATCTGCCAGTTAGTACACCAGCTCTGAACTGGGTCAAGGTCATTTGTAGGGGTTAAGGAGTCATGAGGGATGTTATTTTTTCGGTAAAGGACGGTCATCGGCAAATAGGCACATGGGTGAAGATACCGGAAGAGGAAGATCGTTGATGTAGATGAGGAGAAGTAACGGTCCAAGCACCGCCTCAGGAGCGCACGCCAGATGTTGCAGGGGCTAAAGTGGATGAACAATCATTAACGATAAACAAACCCCTGATGACGCCAGGAGAGAGAAGATTCAATCCAGGAAGAACATTATTATCGAGGTTGTAATGACGATAGTTTTAGAAGCAGTCATGTTGGCGGCGAACTTTGTCAACATGCTTTAGCAAAGTCGAGAAATACAGCGTCAGTGGGGCAGCCAGAATCAAGGTTTGCGAACAGGTCATTGGTTAAGCAGAGAAGTCGGCTCTCGCAGGAGTAGCCTCGACGGAAGCCGTGCTGCGCTACTGTTAAAAAAGGAGATAGAATCAAAGGTGAATAGATAGTTGCTTGTGGATTACGTGCTCGAGTATTTTAGAAGGTACAGAAGTTTCAAAGATATTTGGCCTATAGCTTCGAGGAGAAGATTTATCACCCGCTTTGTGGACCGGAATGACCTTGCCGATTCTCCAATCTTCAGGAACCGCCACTGTATCTAATGATTAAGCTGAAAAAGTTTTGCACATTAGAGATAGGCTTGAGGAATATTTAGTGCTTTGTAAGACCAACGAATTTATGCCGTCGACACCACAGGAAGTGGACATTTTCAGTGACTTAATAATACTAGCAATACCTTCGAAATCATTCTAGCTGGATCCATAGGTAAAACATTTCTAGCAGATGAGTAAGGACGTGTGTTAAGGAGAGTGGGCGGTGAAATGGGAAAACCAAATGATTAAGAACTGTAGCGCACGATTTTCGATTAATCCTCGATAGTGTTCTCAGAATCATCATTAAGCGCTAGTGTAATAAGGGTATGGTGCGTGATTTACAAACATTCCAAAATTGGCGCTTGGGTTGTTTAGTAGCATAGATGGAAGAGGTCTCCTGGTAGAATATACGCTTCTGCTGCTCTAACATGGTTACATAATTAGTTGGCACATTTCATTATATCTAGCACTCAGGATAAAGCAGTGCCTCTGGGTTTTTGGCTACTCGAAAACGTCGTGTTTTCTTATTGTTAAGGGTTTCAGTGAGCGCGAATACCAAGGATTAGAGGACCGGGAGCTGATGTTAATGGGTTGGAACATGAGCCTCAATGAGTTGCAGTAATTTGTTTTTAAAAAAGGCACCACCTTTTCATTTATACTCCTGTCGTCAAAACCCTGCAGGAAGACTGAGAAATAGCTTGAGTAGGTCCTGGTTAAGCTGCTCATAGTTCCCCTTAGTTGTATAGCCATGGTCGCTAATGGTCAACCTGACTGGTTCTGGTGCCTTCAAAGAAATCCTAGGTTATAGGACACTGCTTTGTGGTCACTGATGCCTTCAAAACCGGTAAGAGAGGTAATAGATTTAGGATGGTTAGTCAAAAGCAAGTCTAATATATTTGAACATGTGGCGGTTACACGGGTAGGAAAGAAATCATCTGCGAAAGGGCAAAATCCAGGCAGAGACTGATAAAATCGCTGACACTCACCAGAACTTCCACCACCAACAAGATCTGATAAATTCCAATTTATCTCACGGAAATTAAAATCGCCTACTAAGAAAACAGAATGACCAGTGTAGTGTGAACAAAATTGACAAATCATCATGCAAAGAAGTTACAAAACTAGATGACGCATCTGGCGGTCGTAGGTACGCCAACCAGGATTGACCCAAAACCACATTTCACTGAGACCCAGATGGCCTCAATTGACATGGAAACGAAAAAGAAGTGTGCTTTTAATACTTTTATCAATGCATATTAAAACGCCGCCACCACGACGATCCTTCCGATCGCGTCGATAAAATGTAAAATTTGAATGATTTGGCAGTATTTCATTGTCGTTTATATCAGGATGAAGCCAGGTCTCGGTGATCAGTACTATCTTAGCATCTGGTTGAAATATGAGAACACAATTCGTCACGCTTTGGTATTAAACTGCGCGCATTTAAGTATAAAACACCGATAAGTGAGCGAGCGAGTTGGAGAGCAACGCGTTTGTTCCCACTTCCCAGCACGATGTGCCTATGCGGGAAGCACTCCAACCACAGAATCGGAACGGAGTCGCAAAGAAAGACATTTGAACCCATATGTAGTTTATCAAAACGCAGTTTTAGCACGGACCTCCCGTGACTTGGCGGATGCAAGAAGTCTCTGACGCGCAACGCGAGGCTTTTCTTCGAGAAATCTTCACACATGAAAAAGGGAGAGGCCAAAGCGCAGCTTCGGTCCACACAAAAGTAACTGGTTTTTTGGCCATGCGGTGAAGAAAAGCTTGCAACGATAGGCCTGTTCTTTCCGAGATTGGGTTCCCAATCTGCGTGCACGTTCAATCTGGAGAGCTATCACGTGCGACACCAGCCACTCTGCGCAGTTCCCAAAGCCTTTTGTTCGGACAGAAGACCATGACTCGCCAGCAGCATCGGGTACGCTTAACCGTAAAATAGAAGATTACGCCCGCTCGCGAGCGGGTTTTCAAAAATCATCAAGTCGCGATAGCATAGTTTCAGTAGCAGCGGACTGCACTGGCGACGGAATGTTGCAGATTACAGATATCTGCTTTTGGCCTGTGTGATAGATGCAAAGTTTCTTTTTCGAATGAAACAAGTTTTGCGTTTAGCGACGCCACCGTAGATCTCAGAAGAACTGGCGACCTGTTTGCCAAGTATCGCCTCACGACATCGGCTTTTAGTGCAGCTTGTCCCGGGCCGCAAGGCCGGTTACGTGGCATCGAGTTCCGGCATTAGCTCGTGCATACTGCCGTGTTGATTCACCATAAGCTTCCGGTTCAGCCTTCGTAGGCCCGGGACCAGGATTTGTTTCAATGTCACTGGACTAAGAGCAGCGGATTTACCGATAACGCGCGCACAATCACCGGCTTGAGACAAAGTAACGCGCTGGGGCACGGGAATAGCAAAATGTTCACATTATTTTGTACTCTTAGCATGCAGCGAGGAAATCGCTTTTACAAGCCTGGTACGAGAGGAAGCATTTCATGCGTAAGCGTCCGTGCTGCCTTAGCGTTCCCGTGCCCACTGAGGAAGGAGTGGCTTGCGCCGTCCTTATGTAGGCTGGGATCTTGGAATGCTGGGAATGCCTCCGACCAGGGTGACGTCACGGTGCTTGGGGGCGGGTCTCAGCTGACGCACGGAGGATGACACGCCGAGAAAAGATGCCAGTCGGGTGGATCCGCCAGGATTGTTGACACCAGAGGATGACTTGAGGTGGACCCGGTGGATAGTGCGAGACCGAGAGAGGGCCTGGGGGAAGAAGGGATCTGTACGGAGAGGAAGCATTTCATGCGACAAAGCGTCCGATGCTGCCCCTTAGCGTTCCCGTGCCCACTCAATTTTGTTTTTTACGTACAAAAATATGAAATTCAGTTTTTTAATTTTGACGCAAGAGTAGAAGCAAATCTACATTAACGAACATAACGTCGTGTTCATACGACTCAACATCCTTTGTTTACCAGTAACGTATATTTCACCTGGAATCAAGATGTTTAAGTACAAAGAGTGAAGGAAGTTGAGCTTCTGTTTGTACATACTTGTAAATAGATCAACTTGATATTTAGACTCATACTGCATTTTCTTCTCGTTTCTTTGTGTTTAAGTAAAATTCCAAAGTTCAAGCTGGTTTTATTCACACGATATGAAATATTGTCGCGAAGTGGTGAGGTCGCCTAAAATAACCCGTCATTGGTACAACTTTGTGTCCCACCCAGCATTAAAAAAGCGGAAATCGTGATTGTGTCAACAGAACCAAGGAATTAAATACATCCAAATAAAATTATAAAATGAGCAACCTGTAGCTATATATATTACGAAATATGGTTTACGAAATACGCTTCACAATATATATGTATAAGATGACGACACAACTGGAGCTCAGAGCTAAATGACATTCTCAAATTGTCACAAAAGTTTTAGGAATAATTCCTTTCAGATCTATTTTTTTATAGAAACGCAAGCTGGCAATCAAAATAGCTTGTTGTTCTAACCAAACATTGTTTACACTCAGCACAGCATGCATGCGACTAATCATGCAGCAAGGAGGTAGACTGCACCAGTGTTCACTCTAATCTATACGCACCTTCGCACTCCAGATCGAATCTGGTCCAAAATGGCGCTTGCCCAAGGAGACATTTTCTTTATACAGGAGAAGCTGGCATAGCCTGACTGTTGCGGTTTGTTCTTCACAAGATGCCGGTCAATTTGATTTGAAAATGAGCATCACCCTCGCTAATTGGATGATTTTAACGCGAACTTGTTTTATCTCGAGATTTAAAAAAATAACCTATGATTTTTTCTCGGAATGTTCCATATAAGACAGCTACTGGAAGAGAGTAATAAAGAAAACAATCGCTTTTAATTAAAAACATCTCCGTTCTTCAACCTTTGAACTTTATCGCGTATCGTATTCCTAGCGAAATATTCATCAAAGGAAAGACTTTCGTTATGATCGAGAACATAACGGTGGGAGTCTTGCATGGTAAAAGAAAGTACAGGGTTGAGTTTACTCGTCCACTTGAATCTCCGTAGTTGAAGGGAAAATGAATACTACAAAAGGAAACATACGATGATGTTAGTTCTATCCTCCCTCTCTCAAAACCAAATGCCTAGTGTTATTAACTGGTATCGACATGGTTCAACTTCCGCATTTGAGTCGTAAGTTCACCAATTCGCTACTTGCCTGCGTGCAGTGTGCGTCCAATTTCAGCTACAAAACTTACGACCCACAGCCATAGGAAGTTCCTCTTTTAACTTCACTCGCCTGCAGCATTTCAGGGTGGAAACCCATTCCTGTGACAGGAATAAAAAGGGTGCTTATGTTCGGGTGATTCCATAAATTTTCAATTTGATTTCGTTCACACATATTCAACAAACTAACAAAATTGCACACTAATGTTTCAAACATTAGTGAAGTTGGCTAGCTTGAAATACAAAGTTGTTTATGTTAGATATCAGAAGCACTAAAAATGCAAGTTTAGAACCTCATTATAAAAATACTCTTTATGTACTTCCAATTAAGGCTTTGGTGCACTGAGCCAACTGGTAATTATTATATTCCGGAAAACACTTTCGGGAAGAAGTGATGTCGAAGATATGTTTTAAATTAAATAAATATGACCTCACTTATATAAGCTTCATTTATTGTAAATAATCATTTTATAAATCGAATCTACCTAATTTTGTTTTTTAACCATTTTTTTACTTAACATTTGAGAGCCTTGTCCTCGCAGCTAATGTAACACTTAAGTACTAACAGTTTATTCGCAACGCGTTACTGCGAGTTCTATTACTTTTCCTGACTAACGATGAAGTCAACGAATATACTTTTAGTAGTTACTTTTCAGCTGCTTGATGACGAAGATGTCATTCAAGAAGTGCAATCGTGACATTGTTTGTCTTTCCACTTAATGCGTTCTCAAATTTCAAGTGTCATACTAGCTTGCGGAAACTTATGACTACGTTGTTTCTCACGAGTCAGATCCCGGATTTCGCCACGTGTCAATGTGACGGGGACTGGGCGGCGTTATCTACTTCTCCTTCAGCTTTTGTGTGACGAAAATGTAACTAAAAGCGCCTTCAATGTTTTAATTAACTGCTATTGTCAATGTTTGCTTTTGCGTTTCGGTAACGTTAACAGTAACTTCGATACTAATATTTTTAAAGGATGAGTAACTATAACACGCTACTTTTTTTCAGACTAACCTATGAAGCACCGACGAAGATAAAAATAAACTAGCCGACGTCAGAAGGATCGCACATTTCGCAAATTGGAGCAGTCTTCAATGTTGAAGAATTTCCTCCTCTTTGCTGTAATATTTCGGGACTATTTTCAAATTTGCAATGAATGATTCTATATCTATATGATCTCCGTCGAACCTGTTACAAGAATAATATTTTCAAACATTTTTTTAATCAGCTTTTCGTGCCCACGCGCTGCAGCTAAGTGTGTTCATGGCACAAGCTTGTTTATTAGAGAAACCACCGACGTAGTGACGATTGCAGACGGTGCATTGCAGCATTGTTCGTAATACAAACAATGATCGCTTTGACCCTTAAATTGTAGTCTATACATGACTGTTTCAACATAGAATGCGTTCTGAGGGAGGACCTGGAAATTGCCAGCGTTGCAAAAAAGTTTTCAACAGAGAACGTGTTTGTCTGGACAGGATTTTATAAAAAGACTGGTGCTGCAATGTGCTACAACACCGGCTACAGGTGTAAGGCTTGTGGTTCCATCATCCGAGTTTTAGCACTGCCAGCATCCGCCCGTTTTACGTGTGGTAACTTTACCGCACAACTCCGCATCGCATGCTCCCCACGATATTAAAAAAAAGCTTTTTGTTTTGGCTTTTAATGTAACTCATAAGTTTTCTTATTAAAGTATAATGTTTATTTTTAGAAAACAAAAACGTTAAATAACAAATGATAGATCCCACTGATGTTGAGGATTAGCCATCTAATTAAGACCCCTGACTTCTTAGCTCGGCTACGCAAACCACATTAGCGTAGCCTTTATTAAAACAAATATTTCTAGCCTAAAAATAACAGCCGGTATCAGTATCTTTATGGCAGACATCGGAAACGCGCTAACATATTTTAGCTCGTGTTTTTGTTGCTGATAAGTCGATTTACTCGCTTTAAAGTTCTGATGATCATAAGATTACTGTCATATGAAGTATATTTTTATTTAACCCCTGAATAACCATTCTGGTGGACGTGAATATTGAAGGAGTACAAGGGGGATATATTGGAGGTGTGCAGTGATGCGTCAAAGGGTGCTAGTAACTTGTATGGCATTCGCCACCCCAAACGCCAGGACGCTCCGGTTAGCTATTTGCCTCAGCAAATGTTGGGCAACATCTATAGGCAAACAGGAGAGACGTTTTTGATGACCTGCCTTGATTCGGGTTCTGCCTGCTCCAAACTATGTTTGTTGTCCGAACGAGATTGGCAAAGGCACTCAGTTTGGTTTTCCTATATTCAACGTCATCGAAGAGTGCACATGTTTTAAATAGGCACGTTAAGTGCACGCTCCTATACTCCTACTCCGACGCTCCGAGCTTCATACTCCGAGCGCAACAACTAAACGACGCGAGGCGTACAGGAGCGCGACTCACCGAGGCTGCGTTTCAAATCTACTCGAACGGATCCGAGTTGCCGTGGCGGATTATGTCACGTGACAACAAATATAAAGGAACCCTGGACGCGGGTAGGTTTTCGCGTGCTAAGGTGCAGAAGCTTTGTCCTAGAGTGAGATCGAATGAATTTCGGAACACGGCCCGAAACCCTCGACGAGCCCCACGAGCTCCTTCCGACCGCAAGGTTATGACGAACCCGGCTTCTCCCGGATACGGGGGCCAGAAGCCGAAATTATTTCGAAGATAAGTAATTAGGCCCGTGTGGAGCGCAGAGTCTAAAGCAAAGGAGACGGCGACGTTATGAAATATCTACGAACGTTTTAATATTCCTGAAAGGTCTTAACACTCGCTTCGTGCATATATGTGTAAAATTACCTTGACCAATCTATTTATTGACCACGCATGCTGTTCCAATTTAAATTAAAGACAACATTCTTGAACCCGCTCGTCGACGCAGGAAACCCTCATATTTGACAGAGATTTCGTGGCTACGAGACGGAAGCTACGCCGACACCACCGTCGTTCGTCGATAGCACGTCAATTTGTGTTTAGGCGGTATGCATGAACAAACCTCTAACGCAACACTTAACTGGTATGTTTCGGCTTTCCGATCCCAGTATCTTGATTCGCTGTGCTAAGCAGACCAGCGTTCCGACTGTCTTCTCATCTCAACCTTTCTGTCGCTGAGCTGTCGGCACGCCACCGTTCGATAGATAAATTCGTTTTCGGCACGCTACTGTTTGATTGATGAATTCGTTTTCAGGCGAGACGCATGACCAAACCTTTCCAGCAACGCTAACATATTCTTCGGCTTTCAAATATAATTCTGTTTATTCGCTGCGGCTGCACTAAGCAGGGCAGCAGTCTGACTGTCTTTTCATCACAACTTTTTTGTCCCCGAGCTATCGGCACGCTCGTTCGATAGATCAATGCGTTTTCAGGCACGACGCACGAACGAACCTTTTCCCCGACGCGCACTGATGTTTCGGCTTTCAGATCGAAGTATCTTTATCCGCTGGGCTAAGCATTAAAAAAGGGGCAGAGCGGTTCGAATGACTCCTTATCTCGACAATATTTCTCTCCTTCTGCTACTGGCAAGCCACCGTGTGATCGAGGAATTTCTTTTTCAGGCGAGATGCACGAACAAACCATTTTCGGACCGCTAATTGCTGTCTTGATTTTCAAATCGAATCGTTTCTACCTGCTGGATTAAGCACCAATCAACTGAAAAGGGGTAGCGGTCCGGCTACGCCTTTCGCCTCGACGGTCTCAACCGGTGCGCAGCCATCTTGTTTCTTTACGTGATTATCAAGGAGCGCGAAGAAGTCACTCGCGCTCCGAGAAATTCCTGGTGCACGAAGAGCGAGCTTGAGTGGCAGTCTCCGGTGGTACCACTGTCCGTTTAGTGAAAGGAGCGCGGAACTCTCGTGCTCCGGAGCACAGAATTAACGCACACAATGAATGCGTTCACTACGGCCGACTTCGTCCGTTTGTACGTTTTGACGAATGAAGGGACGATGGACTTCGCAGCGGCGCCCGTCATTACTGACGGCACAATTGAATCTCTCTTCGACCAAGGGGAAAGTACAAAAGGTTACATTAAAGTATGATTCATGCTGATGCAGTATCTCCAGTAAATTTAGAAAATATCTGACCAGAAGTTACAGTTATGGCGAGCTTCTCTTGAATCCCGAGTTATTGGTTTAAGAACTTGTAGTTGGCTAGTTGGTAAACGTTCGAAATCATGGCGTAAGGGACAAAAATATATAGTGGACACAAGAGAGAAATCAAACATACTGGCGCCCCACAGAACTAAAACCTGCTCGCCAATTTTCATTGACATGGAGTCCTCTCATAAATACCAATTCTCATTCTAAAATCGCCCGAAAAACTCGTCGCCTCCAGGTACCGGTCTCCGAATTTCAGTAAAGGTGATGAATTTTACCTTGTGAAATTTCAAAGCATAGCTTCATTCCTGTGAACAATGAGACCAAGGAACTTGCCGGCCCAACGGCGGACGCGTTCGTGGACGACAGAGTTTTTGGCAGACGCCATGGATTATGGCAATTTTGTTGGACTCGAACTTTACTTCAAGAAACGGAACACCTTTAAATTTCAGAAGTGTCATATTCACCTGCAAAGTACATCTTTGCAGAATATTTCCGATCTCTACGTGCAGCCGCCAGTATCAGGGCAAGCCTCGGCATTTTTGATAACCCCAATTCAGCATACAGATGTGTTTCGACTGTAGGTCCTGAAGAAACATAAAACACGAAATCGGCCACACATATCTCTTTTAAGTCTCGCACCTGTGCACAATGTTGCAAACTGGAAACGTTTACTCGATGCACGCATGAAGACAACACATAAACTCGGCTCTTACCTATCTATATTTTTAACCCAAGATCAGCAGGTTATACTTCGTCTCACCTTAGCATGGACTATTGTTAGCCGCGCATGCTAAAAGCGCGAGCTATAGTTGCTTTGGATGAAGCCTCGATGGCTGCACGGGCGCTCGTGCAGCGAGTGCTCCAGTCAAGGCTGTCAAGGCTAGCCGCTCGCGATTGCATAGCCTTCGCAGTTAGTCCATGCCAAGGTGAGACGCAAGTATAGCGTGGAGCGAAACAGCTGCCTCTATTTTTCTTTCCGGGTGGGCACACAAAAGCAACGAACTGTGCAGCGTAGCCGCTTTACCTGAATACTCTTATGGTTATTTGCTATTCGTGGGCCATTCCAATGTTTACAACAACCAAAAATCAGAGAGGCAGGTTGCGTGGTAACGCGAGACCGTCACTATAGCGAAGTAAAAACGCGCGCAAGTCAAACTCACCGTCACCGAAACGCGAACTCTAAGACGATCGCTCTGCGTAGTACATAAGCAAAACGTCACCAAACCCAATCAGTCTGCTGACTTGTATTTACATACTAATAAAAATAAAGGTACAAAAATATGAACCTTCCTTGAAGTGGCAATTTAAATGTGGGAGCTGACTCTATTTACAGAGCAATAAAATATAAAGGAAAATAAACATGAACCTTCCTTAAAGTCGCAAGCGCAAACGCTGGAGTGTCTCTGAAGGCTGCCTCTAAAACGAGCCGCCCTGATTGTTTCGCAGGATCGCTTAAATCCAAAGCGGCCGCTTTGTCGGGTCATGGCTAATAGAAGGCAACCTGAAGAAATTTAAACCGCGACAACTCTTGTTCTTGTTGCTGCAGCCGACAACGAAACAGCGATGTGAGCTGTTTCTGAGATGTCAGCGACGCGTGATACCAACCGCTCCCGCAGTCCCGAGCCGGACGCAGAATGCCATCAAAAATGGCGGACTCTGTCTTGCGCTGCTCCGCATGCGCCATGGAAATTCCGCAAAAGGACAATTTTAGACAACTTGCCTCCTGCTTCAAGTTGGAGACGCACACTAAAGCCAGTTGGAGCTTTAACGTGCATTATATTAACTCTGTAGGTGCAACTTATAGTGAGCATCGGCCATGTCACAGACCTGGTCAATCCTCAAATTCGAAGGTTATTGCAATGAAGTCCTCGAAACCTTGGGGCTGTTGAGAGGTAATCGCAGATTGCAAGAGCCGTAAAGACAGTGTTTTGTTTTAGAAAATCGTTTTATGTCTTGCTCCGCATACCGAACCGCGCACTTCCACCGTGCGTGCAGAAAATATTCATTTCACCGGAAGTTTCGCGAAGAATGCTAAACCACAGAGATGGGCTCCGTTACCACCCGTCTTCTACTTACGTACAGGAGAAAAGTCATTTTTGGCTAAATGGCAATTATTAGTTAAGCAAAATAAATCTGTGGAACCGAAGCAATATATTGAAATTAGTCCCTTTTCTTTCTGCTCCATTCGTTGTTTTTTTATTTTATTATATAAACATTAAAAAAAAGAAAACGAGTTTTGCGTACAATGAATGAGAAACGCACCGCGCAAGGGAAGAACTCGTTGATACGAAGACCTCTGCATTATCAAGAACTGAACCCTGCCCAGAGTGCGCCTGCAGTAAAAACGTTGCAAGATTCCAGGCTCTTCGTTCGGGTCCTGACGTCTAAGAATCAGAAATCTCAAATGAAGAATCCGATCTTTTTAGATTTGTTTTAGCTATCCACCTTTTTTTTAAAGATGGGGCCGTGCCCACGCAGTGGAGGGAATGAATTCACCGCCGGAACGCAGTGCGAAAAAGGAAAACGTGACGCGCTGCTTGCAAGAATGCGCTGCATGTAACGAATGCTTTCGCATTCTTACACGTAAGCAGCTCTAAGTGTCATCTCCAAGTTTTTTTTGTGGCATTCTTAGAAAAAACATTTTGTATATAATGCAAGCGTTGAAGTTTTATTGTGTTCGCGGTTTTTACGTATTTAAATACTCCCTATGGCGTCGTGTGTGATGCAACTTTTATAGCTTAACAATCCAACCCTCCCAAATGTAACTTTCGAGTGACACAAGAACAAAAAACAACAAAATTTCGCAGTAGCTTTACCGCATTACCCTTCCGAAAAATCCAGTATCACTTTTCGCTTACTGATTATGGAAGACAAATCTATCTGGATTCTGACTGGATTTCAGGTTTTCCGAAATTAATCCTTCGTCTGCAATCTGGATGTAGATTTTCCAGCCAGAAATACAGTTAGATTTCCAATTCCATAGTCTAGTTAGCAAAAGGTTACATTGAATTTTTTGGTAGGGAATTGTGAATGTAAGAGCGCTTTAAGCCCTATGAAATTACACTCAATCAACATTTGTTGTATAAAACGAAGAGCTAGTCAACGAACTGATTCCAACGAAACTTTTCGCAAAGGCGCCTTTCGGTGGTAGCGTTTATCATACTAAAATTTTATCATTGTAGATTTCAGAAAGAAAACAACTAAACTGGATATACCCGTTTTCTTTTTTCTATGCAGAAAAGAAAACGGCAAAAACCGTCTGGTTGATGCTGCTACTTACAGATCGTACTGCACACACCCGGATCTGCAGGATCTGCTTTCATGTATCCATCCTAAAGCTATTTCATTCCTGAATTTCTAACTGGAATTTTAGAAATACAGGATGCAATAGTAAACGAAAAGCAACACTACCAGCACAATCCAATTTATCGAATCAGAAATAATTGTATCTCCTATAAATTCACCTTTAACACGAACGTAAAACTTCTCCTTTCTCTTTACAATGTAACGATTAGTAATGTCTTTTCCGGCTCCAGTTGTGGTTACGGTACCTATTGCCAGGAAAATTTGCGGATAAATATTCTCAGCCGATGTTTAATCACAGGTTTGATCCTGGCAGCAAAGGGAATTAAACTCACGTTAGTCGCTGTTCAAACGTACTCCTCCACGGAGTGCAACCCACGCGAAAACTTTTATTTTTGTTCATTGTGGGATGTAACAGAGGTTCTCATATTCGCCACGTCTGATGGCTTGGATGAAACGCCTTGTACTTTCCAACCGCCTTCTAGTGCTGAGAAAGGAGGTGGCATTGCTTGCTTCCTGTACATGTTTGTGAGCTCCTTTCTCTTATTATGGTGGGAAGCACTTATATTTGAAAGTTGCGTATCTGAAACTGCAATAAACAATCCGCATTGCATGTATTGCGGATACAAACTGTATTGATGAAGCGTTTGTCGTATTTTTAAAGTGGAGTAAGCGTGCTCTTTTCGCAATAAAAGCAATAGTCGTACCACCGGATTTCATGCAATATACGCATTCTTCAATATTCTATTTGCGTTTTTCGCAAACAAACGTCCGTGAAGTTGTGTAACTTACGTAATCACCGGCATGTGTTTCTTTATATTCTGCTCATATTTTCTGCTGTAATCCTGAGTCCAAACAAAAATTATTTGACCACCCAGCAAGATGGAGTCCTAAAGCAAACTGCCCGCTACATTTGATATATCTAGTATTATACAGCTACTGTCTCCGTAGTAATAGCAATATTAAATGTAAATTCTCTCAAAGCACGCCGGAACCACGAGTGTCTTCGCTTACTTAGAGTTATTACAGTTCTCACTGTAATGAGCCTTTTCTGGGACGTTAACTCTTGCATATTCCCATGTGATCAGCTTGTGGCTTTAAGAACTTACAATTACCTTTGAGTGCATATCCGGTTACACTGACACATACAAACTATTCATGAGATTCAAAACTTTTAACAGGGACGGCTTTGAGAGTGAATCGTTTCATTACTGAAAATTTGTTCTCTTGTTTAGTTTCGATAATCCCGCTTTTTATTTTTTTTCGTACCGCAGGTTTCAATGACTGCACAAAAATCGCCTAAACAGCGTCATTGAGAAAAGAAAAAAAAGAAAATCTACCCGGGAACAAACTGGTATGCACGGCGAACATCAGAAATAAAAAACAAAACTAATAATTTTAATGTTACAAAAAAATTACGTTTTTGTTTAGTGAAAATAAACGGGTCCATATCACATAAGCGAATGACATTTTAGCGAACAGCGACGTTTGAGCGAATTGACGTTTTAGCGAATAACCGGGGCGCGCGTTAACCCATCCGCCGCTCTGCGCTTACGCCGCTTCGCGGCGACAGTCTGCGTCGGCTCATTACAAAAATGCGAACCCATTTGGCCCACCCGAAAACGGCGCTTCGCGGCGTCCGACTGTTCGCTAAAGTGTCATTCGGTGAAACGTGGGCGTTCGCTCGAACGTCATTCGATCAAGTGAGTGCCTCCCAAAATAAACATATGGCTTTATTTTTAACTTTCTGAGCATAATCGAAAACCGCTATATTAACTTATTTTAAAAGGATAAAAGTCAGCTAGAGCATCTTACGGTGTTACAAAAACGCTACTTTTAGACGCTTTTCTACCTTTCTATTTTCTAACGGAACGCATCGCTGCGCCAGAAGGTTCGGCCACGTGTCGCATTGTTGCGCCAAAAGTTTCGGTGACCTCGGCCACTTGTCGATTCGCACACGTGGCCGAAATGCGAAGCGACCGCCTCGCCTCGTTCGTACAATATGAGTATGGCGCACCTGCGTTGCGCGCCTCGGTCGCAAAGGCAGGACCGTTGGGGAAAGATGCGATTCAATGAGAAACCTAAACCTAGAGAGGCGTCAAAATTTAGACTTTTTTCGGGACGTCGTAAAATGCAACACCAGCGTGAATTCTTTCTAAAATGACTTGAATTAGTGGTTTTAGGTGATGCTCAGCAGGATTTTAATTGGGCATCATATGTTCATTATTTATTTATTTACAGAAAAAAACCTGCAGCGTCGAAGCTCCGGCGTTGTGAGAGATACAGACAATATGTAAAACAACAAATGGACAGTTGAATATACATCAAGGGCTGTAAATAAAGAAAATAGATAAACCTAAAGCATAAATCAACAAAAACACAAAAAATGAAAGACCACTTCTTTAGATAAGTGGTTCCACGTAATCATGAATAAAAATATACTCGGTTACAAATTCCACTCAGTAACTGTGTGGGGAAAAAATGAAAATTTTTGTTCGACCAAAATACTTTTCTTGTCTTTCTTAAATGGTCTACGTGCTCTGAATCATAATTACGTAATTCTATGTAGATAATTAAATTGGTCGCTGCTGGTCAGGTCATTAACAGTTGGGAACAAGAACCTTAATCAAAAATCCTTGCGTCTAAAGAAAAGGTTTCCAACTAAGTAAACGTTTATTCTTCGTTTCACTTCCATTTTCCTGCGACAAATGTCTCGGTACGGTATTGATCTTCAATAATTAAAAATCTAATTAGTAAAAAATTAAATTAATTGTTATGTTTTTCGCTATCCCTACCGTCCGACATGACTGGCTGGCAGTTTGTGTCCTGAAAAATCTTCACTGTTTATTCAACTACCATACTTTGGGAAATTTTTTATAACTTCGCCGAAACATTCTGTATAGTCATAGTTTTAACGTTTTTGTTGTTTTCTACAAGGTAGCGTCTGTGTTTTTTAGGGCTGGGTACCAATTTATACTTTTAAACCCGATTAATCTCGACTCTTTAATTGATTAAATATTCGATTAATCGGTTTCGCTCATTCCCATACATAATAGTTTTTTAAAAGTCAAAATTACATTTTGTTTGCTCGTATCTTTGATGAATAAGTGATAAAAGGCGCGATGTAAAATTTCGGATTTTAAATCAATCTGAGTGTGTAGTTGAGGAGAGTCAAAATGCACCCACACACAAAAGTATTCAGCGGGAAAGGACAAAGGTTCGTTGATATCCTCTGTCAATGCGAGCTGCTCTGATTGTCCACAGTAAACTCTTGTGCGCTAAACGGAAACTTGCAGGGCGTTGAAGTGGCTGGAACACGTATAACCTTCTCCAGATGTTTAGAGTTGTAAATTGTGCCCATCAAGTTTACTTAAAGTCAAAATTACACATAAAGTTTGCTTGCATGCAGGTGTACTCCTCCACGTCTGCATTGGGAATGTGTTAAAATTGTATCTTTTTTTCGTCAAGATTTAATCATTAACCGGTCAAAAAGATAATTCCTGATTAAAGCATTAATTGAACAATCACTAGGTTTATCGATCAAGTACCCAGCCCTAGTGTTTTTGGTGGTGCTTGGCTCATTAGGTTTTATCATATATTGCGTTGCCCATTTATATTTACCTGCATAATATATTGATTTAAGATTTTTTAAAGTGAATGTGGCGTGTCCAATGCAGCATCTTTTTAAATGTATTTATAGTATTCTACTGAACAGTATAAATACATCTGAAAAGAAAGCTGCATGTCCACTTAAATGCCCGCTAAAATATCTGCCAAAACTAGTACAGTCCGCGATTAAAATCAAATTTTGAAATAGAAATAGCCAGAGCATAAGGTTTGGAGCCGATGTTGGATAAGCCAATAATTAAACCATGACTCCAATATTAGTTGTATAAGACCCAGAACCAACAGTGGTCAAATGTTGGCTTAGGTAACGGTCAAATTGTGGCCCAACTTTCGCCTAAATCTTGGGTAAAACGTAGTACATCGATTGCACGAATGATGGTCCAATGTTTATTTAAATATTGGTTAAATTGCGGTTAAACATTAGCCTTAGAGAATAGTTCAACATTGGATCGGATATCGCTTTCGAGAGAACCAACGTTAGGCCAATATTGGAGCCAATGTATGCCAGTGGTGGGCTGATGTTGGTCCAAAAATTGTGTGCAGCTTGGGAACGGTACCAACAATCTCTAATTCGCCGGATCAAGAATCAATTTCTTTGTTTTATAATCACCTTTAGCATTAGTTTGAATTTTATATTTTCTGCATAGAAAGTGATCGTTAGTTGAATCTTTTCAAAATCAGGTTGCGATTGGGGTTTGAATTTCCTTAACTATAGGCAAAATAAAGACTCTCAACCGGCGTTTATTTCAGGGTGACCCTGACCGCAGGGGAATTAAACTAACGTTTGTCATAATGCATACCTATTGGCCACGCATTGTCACGCACGTGGAACCCTCATTTTTGTTTACTGTTAGACGACACTTTCCCGTATTCGCTACCTTTGATAGCTCGGTTGAGCTTATGCGGCGAAAGGAAATGTTTGTTTTTTCTTAGAGCGCGAACGGCATCTTACTTTGGTCTGAACTCTTCCATTTCTTTCTATTGCTAAGGAAGGAGAATTCATAGCTCCCGTCCTATACTTGTCCTTGAGTTATATTCTTCTAGTGAGCTGCAAGCGAGCATCAGTTGCATTTTGAAGTTATTTATTTTTAAACTGTGAAATAAACAATCTCTATTGTATATCTTGCTGGGAGAAGATGTGTCGGAAAGCGTTGTTCGTATTTCTTCGGTGAAACAAACGTAAAGAGTTTTACAAAAAAACAAACAAAAAAAGAATAGTTGTACTATTGCATTTTAAACAATGTAATTTCTTAGGTGTTCTGGCGGTATTTTTCGAAAACAGTGGTGCACAATGTTGAAAAATGTTTATCTAATCCCAAGCATGCATTTTTTAAGCTGTCGACATTTGCCCATACAATCTTGAATACTCACCAAAATTACTTTCGATCAGTCTACCATTGTACAGCTACTGTCGCCGCATCGATAGCGACTTTAAATGTATATAACCTCAAAGCACGTCCAAGCGAAGGGCGTCTTTGCTTAATAACGGTAGTTACAGCTGTCATTTTAGTAGGCCGGTTCTTGGACGTTGAGTTTTGCGTATCTCCACACGATCAGCTTGTCGTTTATAAAAACTGAATTTGTTACGCATATCCGATTCCACTGACACATAAAAAAATCATTATTGACATCCCAAATTCTGAACAGTAACTGCTTCCAGGCTCAATTGTTCCTTTCTTACCAAGTGGTTGTTAAACGTGTTTATCTCGCATTTTGCTGCTTATAATCAGAGTTATAATGTGTTATGTTATTTTCTGCCAGCGTGCCCATACTTTATGTTCTTTGCCACAGTTTGTTTGATTGGACTCTATAATTTATTGACTTGCTTTCCCGTTACATAATTTCTCCACAAAGGTGCCCTTGAGGATCAAATAATGAAATTATTTAGCAGTAAATGTTCGAATAATACGATTGAACAGATGAGTATATCCTATTTATACCGCACACAATGATTGGACTGTCATATAGAGTATTCATAATATGCTAATATTAAAAGAATATGTTGTATTGACATATGTTTTAAAGATTATGTTTTTTACATGTCAAAGTCACCGCTGCATAGCATAGTCATCGTCATGATTTCGACTACAATAAAATTTAACTTAACACCTGCAACATCAGACTGTACTCTAAACAACTAAAAATATGTTGCTTAGGAGTTTTTGTTAAAACAACGTCGCCCGCCAGCAGCTTGTGACACTCAATGCAAAATGAAACCTTAGCAGTGTTTTCCAAGGCACTCGAAAAAGTCATTCATACCCGATTAACCAACTTTTCTAATAAGTATGACTTGATAACAGCGTCGCAGTACGGTTTTAGAAAGCACAAATCTACGGAATCTGCCTTACTCGTTCAAAAAGAATTCATTTTGCAAAGCTTTGAAAACAAAATGATGGCCCTTGGAGTATTCATAGATTTTACTAAAGCTTTCGACTGTCTCAATCATCAAATTCTACTTTCTAAATTAGATAATTATGGAATTCGAGGGCACGCTTTAGAGTTAATACGGTCGTATCTGGGGCATCGGATGCAATATGTCAGTATTAATGAAAACTCCTCCACCATAAAACCTATTCTTTCTGGCGTACCACAGGGTAGTATTTTAGGTCCTTTCCTTTTTAATATATATGTTAATGATATCACTAATATTAATCCAAATGCAAAATTTGTCAACTACGCTGACGACACAAGTATACTCTTTACTTCAAATAATGCTGATACCTTAATTGATATGGCAAACCTGACTCTGTCTAGATTAAACATATGGAGTGAGAACAACGCGTTGCAAATAAATGTGAAGAAAACAAAAGCAGTGCTTTTTCGTCCTAAAAATAAACTTGTAAACATCACAAAAGACCTAAATTTAAATTCTAGCAAAATTGAAATAGTAAACTCCTTTAAGCTTTTAGGTGTTACTTTCTCTGAGAACATGTCGTGGGAAAATCATGTAAATTACCTTATTCCAAAGCTATCCCGGGCTGTGGGCATGTTAAATCGTCATCGTTATATTTTGCCAGAAAAAGTAAAATTATTATTATATAATTCTCTATTCCACTCCCACTTAAATTACTGCCACTTAGTTTGGGGTACAACGACTTTTACTAATCTAGAAAAGCTGCACGTGTTGCAAAAAAAAGCACTTAGAGCTATAGGAGATGTCCCGTTTGACTTTCATACAGGTAGCTTATTTAAAAAATTTCATGTTATAAATATCCACACTTTATATGATTACAGGCTTGCTACTAGCCTAAAAGTGGAGCAAATTAGAAATATAATTTTTTTTATAAATCTTGCACAAATCTCGAAACACATTCATAGTTACCCTACCCGCGGAGCTGAATGTTGGGAGGTGGTCACACCGAGAACAAACTATGGCACACAAACGCTGAAATACGCTGTTCCTAAATTATTTAATCTGTTTTTAGCTAAAGGTATTGATTGGGACAAGTTATCGTTGAGTGAAGTGAGGTCACCCTTTTTTCACTGATGATTAGTGTAATTGCTCTCTTTTCTCCGTGTTTTGTTCTTAATACTATGAGCTTGTTTTTGTTTTTGTTTGCCCGTCATGCCCTATACGTCAATATTGTGATAATCTAAGGTATTGTGCTCAACATGTTGTGATAGCGATCATTTTCTGTAAATTTGTGTTTCTCTTTCAATTGATGTATTATTTCCCACTCTGTCGCTGCTGCTGTAGGCGGTCAGGAACCCGTCAAGCTGTGCCTCACAGCTTTTTTTCCTGATCGCCACCATCATCTCATGATGGAAATAAACTTATTATTATTATTATATTATTATTATCCTTTTAGATCAATACGAGCGGGGCCTGATTAGTCTCCAGGCTGTTTCTCAGCAGTTTGGTTCTAAAACAAATGAAGGAGATCGATAAGCTAGCCATTGCCGTTGTCACTGTTACTATCATTATATAAGCGCTGCCCTTCCCCGCCATGAAAACCGCCGTCAAAACTGGCGTCCTGCTCGTAGGCCGGGTGCAAGAGACGCTCGAGTAAGTTATCATTCCAGAATTCTGACATGTAAAATTTGTTAATTGCTGAGCTGACCCTGACTGGTTCGTTTCGTACACCACTGTTCGCCTCTCCGCAGGCCACGGAACTTGAATATGTTTTCTAAGGGTTAGAGGAGCAAAGATTCAGTTGCAAAAAGAAATCTGTTTTGATAAAGCACATAGATCTCGTCGTCTGGCGTGCGACATGCCTCTGGACAATCAAACGGCACTCATCTCGACAACATGTCAACAGGACAACAATTTCGAGCAGACGCGAAGTGATACCTTCAACAGGGGCCTCACAGTTGGGCTCAAGTATTCCCCCGGGAAAGAAGAGACTTATTGTCGTTAACGCGGGCAGTGAGGGGATTGTTGATGGTGCTGCCGCAGTCTTCAGGGGAAAAAGGGCAGCGGTGCTAACATAAAGGGTTCGTCGAAACGCAGTTGCCCAATTTAAACTCAAACAAAGTCATCGTCATGGACAACACTTTATACCACTCGGTTAGGCTTCACTCTTGTCCATGCGGCCACACTAAAAATAAGACATAAGGGATTGACTTGACTCAACAACAACGGCATCATCTGAGATCCAACCAGTCTTGTACACGCTACTAAAAAAAGTAATCGATTACAATTACTATTACTCTTAGCTAAAAAGTATTCGATTAGGTAACTTGATTACTCGACAGCAAAAGTAATTGGACATTAGTTCAAGAAGTAACCGTTACTTTTCCGATTACTTTATTGTGTGAAGACTTAATCTTTAGCGCTCATAACAGCGAACTACTTCCCACCTATATTTCACATTTTCACAAGTATTGAAGAAGAAATAAACGGGTTCCCTCTTCGTGGTCGTTGCACCTTCACAATGTGGACACAAGCATACAATTCGTTTGAAGATGTGGTAATGATTGGGCGTTAGCCAGTTGGGGGGGGGGGCGGGAGGGGGTTCTAGATCTTGTTAAGCTTAAGCAAGGGTTGTCACTCAAAGTTTCCGTCGCTCATTTTATTATTCCCTTGTTGATGAACTCGTATGTAGCAGCAGCTCCAGGATTCGAAACGGATCATGTGTAGTATCCAATAGCGGAAGAGATCGCCTCAACCACTTCTCAACTCGAAACCTTGCTTGTCACAAAGACCACGTAGGGGAAATAGGAAAATATTTGAACTGGCTTTGTTATATTTTGCATCCCTATTAGACATTCTTCGGTTCTGGTTCTCCTACGGGCTGCGAGTGGGTACTGTAAGCAGGATTGTTTTTTTTCATTATTTGTGTGTGTGTGTCGTGAGGGGGCTACTTTGAACGAAGGACGTACCAAGCTACATTCTGGTCCCTCAAACTTCGCCCTGAATGGCCTTTGTCACGCACTGGGGGCTTTCCTGGGGCGGGACGCCCCAGGAAAGCCCCAGTCTCAGCTCCAGTCCCAGCTCGAAAAGAAACGGTCATTCCACAGAAACTGCACATACAAAGGGGTTGACTTCCGTTTCCTACACCTCCGCAAAAATCTTTCTTTTTCCGTTGGAAAAAATGCAAATTTTATTTCTGTCATTTCAGAAAAAAAGGGTGTGTGTGTGGGGGGGGGGGGGCGTGGAAAAATAGTAACGGTTAGAATCTAATTTTTATTACTTCAAGAAGTAATCAGATTACTCTTGTGATTACCGCCTAATAAAAAGTAATCAACTGATTACAAAATTACTCCAAAAAGTAATTGATTGCAAGCATTTTTACTACTTGTAATGCGTATGATATAAGTCTGGATTCAATCCATGCTCAAAAGCTGAGCTTTTAGACATCCCGAGAAGGATTAGTTGGCGAGGCCACATCTGGACAAGTACCGCGTCGATGGCATCGCTGATCGGCAGGAGCAAAAGCATGCTGTGTTTGCC
>JAZHYW010026315.1:0-122809 GCA_037355805.1 Ixodes ricinus | reverse complement strand
GATCAGCAGCACATTCTTGTATGACACGTTATCGGCCGTAAGGACAATGCCATCTGCAAAAGCGAGTCGAGGAATCCGCTAACTGACGACGTCTCCATGTAGAGTGTGTTGCGGGGAAAAGCCAACGCCCGTTCGTTCCAGCGCTCTCTCTATATCGGATGTGTGAAGCATGGAAAGAACAGGTAACAACGGGCAACCCTGACGTGGCCCTCTGCACACCATAACGCCATTAGAGGCGACCCCGCTGAACGTTGCCATCACGTGATTGCCATCATATAGTTGCTGTATTAAGCCTACCCAGGGTTCAGGCATGTTGAGCTGTTGAAGTTTTCTTAGCATCACAAAATGGGGGACACTTTCATATGCCTCAGCAACGTCTAGAAACCAACAGATCAGATTCTGCTTTTCGGCCTGCGAGATCTCTATGCACTGCGTTAGGATACCTACGTTGTCTTCAATCCGACGATCCCTTCGAAAACCGTTTTGTAGCTCCCGTGAGAACACCATGCAGTACTCTCGGCGCTTTAGGATATGCGGAAATTGAGAATGTTTGCAAACACCCTGGATGCAACAGCTGTGACAGTGAGAAAGCGGTGGCCCCTCACACGTTGTTTGTTGCCTCCTTTCTTGGGAATGAACGTGACTCGACCACGTCTCTATTCACTGGGAACTGGTTCATCTCCGCGAACTATGCGACTAAATAGGCGCGCTATTTGATCTCGTGAATCTTATTTTAAGGGTTTTAACACCTTAGCCGAGATTCCGTCCAAGCCCTGCGATGTATTCGCGTGTAACCTCGTGAGTGCGCGGTCTATACGCACCCGCCCCACAATGGTTACATATTCATCTGTAGATGCCGAGGATGGAAACTCTTCTTTGAGCCAGACTTCGTCATATCTGTCTTCTGCAGGGCTTTCCCCATCAGAGCCAAATAGAAGGTAGAGTTGTTGCTCAAGCAGTTCTTCAACATTTTGAACTGGATATCCACTGTCATAATCAAGGAGTTGAGGAGCACTGTCTTTGCCATCTGGAGATCTCATATATCTCCAGAATTTTTCTACGGCTTCTCTCCCGCAATCTCTAATCTCTGCCAAGAGCTTGCATTCATGTGTTTTTTTTTTTTTTTTGCTTTCATAATATTTTGCGTAATTGCCTTTTTCTTTCGGTACTCCTGCCGTAGCTGTAAAGTCAAAAGATTCTTTCCAAAGGTCTTTAGCGCGTGTCTGTGCCGCCGGTTACATTCCTGTCGTACTTGGATTGCTTGTTTAATTTCAACATCCCACCATGGAACAAGTTTTCGTTTTCCCTCCTGTGTTCTTTACGATGGAGTGTTCAGCACTGGTTATCCTAAGCTCGGTTGCAAAACTGTCATAGCTGCGGGCTTGTGCACGTCGAGTACTTTCTTCAAAATTTTGGACAACAGTAGCTATGTCTTCGTCGCGCAGTAGAGTCGTAACTTTGTGCGGGGTGCCATTCCGATTTTTTCAACAGTACCGAAGTGCAGGAAGACGCTGTTGTGGTCGTTGCTGAGACTCCACTCGCCCTCTTTATCCATGCCCATTTTTAGAAGATGCCATCCAAGTCTTTTTGACGCGAGTGCATAATCTATGCAGGTCCGATGGTCTTGCACTGTTCATGTATATTGTGCCTCCCACTCTTCATTTAGGTTCAATATTTCAATTTCGAGATTCTATGCTGATTGTCTTATCATCCGGCCGTTGCAATCTTGACACATGTTTAATTCAACCAAAAGTCCGTTAAAATCTCCCAATATAAGCACGGAGATGCCTGGATTCAATTTGTTGATATATCGACGAACACACTAAAGGATGTTTCTATTTTCTTTGCGGTGGTTGCTTCCCACAGAAATGTAAATGATGCAGACAGCTGTCATTACGTTACCTAGTTTTTAATGCACCCATAGGTGTTCCCGGCAATCTACATATGTTCGAAGCCATGTTTTTCCATTATTGGACCAAATGAGTCCGTTGCCTCCACCTCGCCGCTCTCCTTCAACTATATTGCCGCCAGTCCAGCACCCGGCTGGATATATAGCTTGGTTCTCCATATCTCGCAAGTGGGTTTCCGCTACGCCAGATGTAGAAACACCCTTATAGCAATGAACCGCGTACAATTCATGCCACTTTCGCTGCCGCCTTGTGCCATTCATATTCAAGAAGCCTGCCACCACACTTTTGCTTTTTGCGACGGTGTGTTGCTAGCCTCGTCCGATTCAGAACGTAGACGTGATCAACTCTGTCTTCCGTTCTGAAACCCCGCCTTCATATGTCCTTTGTCGATACATATCCTCCAAGTGTTGTCGCACTACTTGTCGCACCTCTCATGATGGAAGGGCAGCAGGGTTCCGAGGGAAGTTCCCGGTGATCCAATGGTGCGGCCGTAGGTCCGGCACTGAAGGAAAACTGTCGGTCGGATTGGGTGCCCTCGTGGGTGGCAAAAGATGGTTCGCTGGGTGACAGTTGTAGCCTTCTGGGAATAACTTTGCTAAGCATCTCGTCCCACCCAGAACGAAGACTGTCCCTGTGATCCGTTTGCTTACGGAAGGGTAGTGTGGAGCTTTCTCTTCATGGGTGTACAGGCCACGTCGCACTGGCAGTTTCACGGCGCATTTTGAGTCCCGCCAATGATGGGTATTCCTTCAGGTACTCTGAAGGATACCCTGCGCCGATCGTAGTCGGCGTTTGATTGTATCCAAAGTCGGTGGTCATCATATATGGTTTCGTGTTGGAACGAGTACGGGGTGCGCCCGGAACCAGTTCTGCTTAGTCGCGTCTTGCAGCTGGCACGCAATGTACTGGTGCCCGGTTCTTCCTGTGCCTGTTGTTTATTGGCCGGCTTTTCTGCTTGCTTCAACGTGACCGGAACCCTATAAAACGGCTTGCAATGGCGCCCCGCCGGTTTGTCACTATTTTTACTCCTAATTACTGATAGTGAATCTTATCTTTCTGGATTACATTTGTGTTTTCAGAGTCTCGGGTAAAGTCTATAAACCGTGTTTTGATGTTGTTGCAGAGCTGCTTTAATTTAGCAATGAGCAGCATTAGTCCACCTTGCAGTTGCTTGCCTCTGCTGCGAATCTCCGGAACTGAGCAAATGGCAAGTGTGCTTTTACACTTCGTCCACTTCAGTCTCAAACCTTGTATTATAGCATCTGATTGATCACCTTGTAATATATTGTTCGTACCCACATGGAGGATGTACACACGGGGAACTTATCTTGCTCGCTCTTCGTTCATTCAAAGGGTCTATTAACAAGATGTTCCCCGGTCCCTGTACTGTCATGGCCTTGATTAACGCGGCCGGTACACGTGACCCCATTGTTGTGCCTGTGTGTTCTGTGTATGTATTTCGCGGGCTGGATTAGGAAGACTAGGGACGCCCAAGGAAGCCAAGTCCTCGTTCACAAGGAAGAAAGGGTGTGTGGAGAAAATGGAGGGGAATTGTTTGCTCTTTATTAGAAGATCCCTCGTTTTTAGTTAGTCGAAATACGTCCTTTCTTCAGAAGCTTGTCGCCTAGTCTTTCTCTCCGTCAATGAGCGCAACCCTAATAAGCTACAACGAGCGGACGCTCAGTGTCGGCTTCCCGTCCCATGCGTGAGACCTATCTTCTAGAGCTGATGAGTGTGCCACTGAAGAAGGTATCTCAGTGCCCCGTTTCTTGCTCCCCTCTGTCTGTCCGGCTTCAGAAGCATCCAGTGAGCGAAAAAGATGACGGAGACGTCACCGCGACGGCACCAGGGATGAGCCTGTGACTGTGCTTAGGATTTCTCAACGGCGGCGTATACTGGGTTCGCGTGTGTGATTTTCGCAAAATGTGGTACTGACAGTGTGTATGTGTGCGTGGGATACACTTGTTCGGTTTTATTACTTGAACTACAGTACATCTCAGGAATTTACCTAGCGACATTGTGAGTACCCCAAACCTTTTGTTTTCCGACAAAGAAATCGGCGTCCCTATATTGTCTGATCGCTTTTTACTACAGCTGCTTGCGCCCGGGTTTTCGGTTCTTATCGTCGTTTTGAGTTACAACATGCATGTAGAACTCAATGTCTGAAATAAATTTGCACGAACATTTTAATCTGCATTTCTGGTCTCTGCCTCACGGTCATTTGGTGATCTAAAGCAGGGGTCTCCAAACCCCGGCCCGCGGTCTAAATCCGGCCCGCCGAGGTGTTACGACCGGCGCGTGACTGACCGTGGTCCTTCCAATGAAGCCTGTCCCGTGGCCCGCTTCCAGCAAGTCCGCTGTTACCGGCGCCCAAAGTAAAGAAACGGCGCCGCGCACCAGCCGCGCAAACTAAGACACCACGAAGGAGAAGCACTGCCTGTTGTAACGCAGGTCCTTTCGCCATATTATTCATTGGACATCGAAATCACCAGCAGCACTATTCTTTATCCCCTGATTCATATCTGTGTAACTAATCGTATGCTGCAATTCCTTTCTGTTGCAGCATATATTGTATGACAGCATAATATATGACTATTGCATATTGTTAGCATGAGTTCTACCATTCTCATTAGTGTTGGGCCCTTTGTGAACATTCCAGAGTTCCTAGGGGCTTCGATTGATGAGTTTTATTTGTCCCAATAATTGTGTAATGTTATTCTTAGCCAAATTATATAAAGTGTGTGTATTCATGATTGTCTTAGATTCTTTTTATTGCTACTCTAATAAATGTTTTATTTAAATGATTATATATTATATTTGTTTGCTGTTTTCTTATTTGTATTTACTTATTTATTTCCCGGCCTTCGAGACCGCGACCGATCCCGATTCGGCCCCTTAGCCAAAACGTTTGGAGACCCCTGATCTAAAGCGTTGAAGGGCTGAGGGGCCTGAAAGGTTGAAATGTCTGAAGGGGTCTAAAACGGTCAAGGGTTTAATATCTGAAGGGGTTTTATGCGCTGATAATACCTTATAACACATCAGGGCTGAATTGTTATTTTCAAAAAAGTTGTACCGAAGAACAATCCGTGAAGCCGAAATCTTGTATTCGTTTAGCAATTTAGGCACATATTTGTCACATAAACCGAACAACCTGGAGTGATGCCTAACTTCGGCCCGTTGGGCGATTTGGGCCTAAGAATTCCAGATGACAGCAAAACTAACAGCGGCGAAGCCTAACAATGGCACTTATTTGGAGAATTAGGGCCAGATACCCAGACTTTTTCCAAAAAGATCAAGTTTCAGTTTATCATGTCTAAAATTTAAGGCCTGAAGTAACTGACAATGACTAAACTTCTGAAGCAATAAAATGTATTTCCCCAGTTCTCCTGGATTTATGTTTCAAATGCTACGTCTCATATTGTCTAATGAATTGAGTCCGGGGCAATTTAAAGATATAATGGAGCGTGCGATACACCCTCTGTACCGTTGAGGAATCGAAATTATTCTGTTTACTTTCACACCAAATAGTTTCTCTCTCTGTCACACATTCTCTCTTTCTTTACTATATATATATATATATATATATAACTGAGAGGAAAAGCAAAACCCCTTGATGGAAACAGCAACAACGGGTGGTTTATTCTTCGACGTTTCGGCCGGAGTCCGGCCTTCCTGACGAAGGCCGGACTCCGGCCGAAACGTCGAAGAATAAACCACCCGTTGTTGCTGTTTCCATCAAGGGTTTTGCTTTTCCTCTCAGTTATACCCCACGCCTTCGGCCCCCCGCCACCATGCCCGTTGTATATATATATAAATATATATATATATATATATATATATATATATATATATATATATGTTGGCTAGGGGCCGTCACCCTGCATATATATATATATGTATATATATATATATATATGCGGGGCGACGGCACCCCGAACTAACATATATATATATATATATATATATATATATGCAGGGTGACGGCCCTATGCCATACATATATATATATATATATATATATATATATAAATGCTTAAACGAAAAGGTGGTTTGTAGAAAATTTTTATCGTAAAATGAAGCGAATAATGTCTTAATAACAATTTATTTTCATCAAAGCAAATGCGGAGTTGTTTCTTGAAAATAAAGGTCAATTGTGTGAACAAAACTTTTCCCGTTACAAGGTGTCAGTAGTGGGTTCGTTTTTGGTCCTTGTAATTATGTATGATGTCTCAAATTATAAAACATTTGCTATGATTATTCTATTTGCCGCTGATATATATATATATTTATATATATATATATATATATATATATATCAGGGTGTCGAACCGGAACCGAACCGAACCGCAAACCGGAACCGAACCGGTATTTTTTCCGGAACTGAACCCGAACCCGAACCGTTATATTGTTATTGCGATGAACCCGAACCGGAACTGAACCGGAAAAAAATAACGGTTACCGGCTCATGTCAAAACGGTTCGGCCACGCGCTGTTGACAATGAATGTGCTATCAATGCCATTTGTTTTTTAAGTGCCGTCAACTGACACACACCCCGCTTACATATTTTTCTTCTCCACTCAGTCTTAGGAATATAAACGCTGCATCCATGAATCTTGACAAACGCTGCATCCATGAATCTTGACATAGGAACCAGTATTGCGCTGGTCGCGGCTTGCACGGAAAAAAAAAGATTGGAAGGCTGTGAAAAAAAAAAATCGCGTCACGGGATTTTATTTTTTTACAATCTCGTAAATCCTAAATGCTGCTGTGTGCTCATTTCATAACACGTTTCTAAAACGTGATGTTGTAATTTTTATTTTTTTTATTTTGATGTTGTTATTTTGATGTTATTTTGATTTTGTTATTTTGATGTTGCAATTTGTCATTTATAATTTCCAAACCGGTTCGCGAACCGGTTCAGCGCCCGAACCGGTTCGCGAACCGGTTCGCGGATCGAATTAATCGAACCGGAACTGAACCGGAACAAAATTAATTTACCTGAACCTGAACCGTAACCGAACCCGTATTTTTTTCGGTTCGACACACTGATATATATATATATATCATCAGTTTTTTTGTTCCGAAACAGTAGGCTGAGCGCAGCAGTCTGACATTTTGAGAATTCCAAAGTTATGCTCGTTGAACCGATTGCCTCTGAACGTGAACTAAGAAGTTACCTCCAATTTCAAGGTGTAGAGATCCCTTGAATTTTAAGTACAAGTTAAAAACATTACTATCACTCGAGCTAATGTGATCAGGGACCTTGGTGTGTTCGCAGATTGTCATCTCACGTTCAAGTTTGATGCCACTAAAATTTGTAGTACGGTGTTTAAATTGATCCGCATGATTTCACGTATGATTCGCAATTTCTGAGCACGCGATGCTTTGTTATGTTCATTTTGTTCATTGGCCAGGCCCCGACTTGAATTTGCTTCTGCCGTGTGAAACAATTTATCGGAAGGTGCCTGTAAGCGTAATGAAGCTGTACAAAGATATTTGGTTCGTATGAAGTATGATGGGAATTTTCACAGGACACTATACCTCGAATACCATTCGAGGTGTAGTGTCCTGTGACTTTTTAGCGTTTAGCATCTCTGAGCAATTTGAGTAATCATAAAAAATGGCCGAGATGTAGTTTTTCTTTACAAAAACTCATCTAAGGTGACACTGGCGTACCGAATCTTTTGGGCAGCATTAAGCTACGTATCCCAGCTAAATTCACGACATATTGCGAAACATTTTATCCCGGTAGGTAATCTGAAAGATCACCATTACATCCGAATCAGATTTTTGGCAATACCCATGTTCAACATGATTTTGTTTTCATGCCTTATTTTACCTTTCAATAGTGGATTATACCTGTATTATGATTTATTATAACCTAGGCCCTCTGATAAGCTATATATGTGTTTGACCCCTTGGCATGTTATCTATTTTTAATTGATTGTCGAAGGGACTTCTAGGCACCTATTTCAAACCATCCATGGTGTTTTCGGGCACGCAATAAACATATCATATCACATTATCACCACTTTCACATCAAGACAACACAGATTAAATCTGTTTTATTTTTTAACTACCGATCACTTAAAACAATGTTGTCGTTTTGTTTTATAATTATTCACGCATATAATCATTGTGCGAAAAACTTATTTTTTCGCACTATCCATTTGCAATATAGAGCATAGTTTGATACAAAAATTTAATATATCTACAGGGTGATTCAAGGAGACGCCAGGCTCTTTAAATCGACCGCAAAATTCGGTTTCTTAACCTATCGCGCTACGATTTTGTGCAGCGTTGCCCACAGATGGTGCATTTTTTTTGTAAAATTTGCAAAGAGCGAATTTATTTGAGGAAAAAGTAAAGAAAGAAAAAGGCTTAGCTCCTATGGAAACGCAGCGACGCCACCGGTCTTCAAACAACACGGCGCCGTTTCGCACGGGAGACAAGAGATGGCGCAAGCGGTCGCGACGCCAACTGCCGCCAACGAACGAGCATACAGCGCCGAGAGCCGGCGCCTTGAGCAGACGATCTTTTCGACTCAAAAGCGGAGCTCGTTCCGCAGGCGGCGACAATCGCAGAAACAAAAACAGGCGCGGTAACAAGAAGGAACTGCAAAGCAGACGACATCGGTACCCCGAAAAAAAAAACAGTTAAAATAACCGGACAAACCATTTTTTTAATCGATTATGTGTCCATTCAATGTGTTTTATTAGTAAGGATGATAAAATAATGCATTACCAACTGATATCAGAAAAGCTCGCGCCGCTTTTGAGTCGAAAAGATCGTCTGCTCAAGGCGCCGGCTCTCGGCGCTGTATGCTCGTTCGTTGGCGGCAGTTGGCGTCGCGACCGCTTGCGCCATCTCTTGTCTCCCGTGCGAAACGGCGCCGTGTTGTTTGAAGACCGGTGGCGTCGCTGCGTTTCCATAGGAGCTAAGCCTTTTTCTTTCTTTACTTTTTCCTCAGGTAAATTCGCTCTTTGCAAATTTTACAAAAAAAATGCACCATCTGTGGGCAACGCTGCACAAAATCGTAGCGCGATAGGTTAAGAAACCGAATTTTGCGGTTGATTTAAAGAGCCTGGCGTCTCCTTGAATCACCCTGTAGTTAGTCGTTTCAAAAATGTAAGTGAATTTTAAAGCCATTTGCACATTCTTTAAAGATTAACCTCTCAATATCTTAGAATGTTTCAGTGACGTTACCCTAAACCATAGTAATGAAACTACGTTGTGCACAAGTTTATATTAAGTCGTAGAGATGGTGCTTGTTAGCCTTATTAATTATTCAATTGCTTGCTTTTATATGTAAGAAAGGTTATTTAAAAAACCCCTAGCAAAAATTATTTTTTGATGAATGTGTAAGTATGTAGTGAGCGTGGTTAATTTAAAGGGTTATATGGATAAATTAAAAATAAATTTTAATATGAGGTAATTTAATATGTCGAATAAGGTACGAGAAAAGCGAAATAGCTCTCCAAGACATTTTTTGTCATTTATATGTGCTACAAAAATAAAAAGCTCTGGAATACAAATGCCAAGTTTTCGATCCCCGGCTAATAGAAAACAGTAAACGAGATCAGAAACAAATGGCGATGTTCATGGCATTCTGGTAAACAGACGTAGTACTGAAGTCAGTGGAAGTTGCCGTAAGCTGCTTAACAAGTTTTCTTCGGGTTCACGTCGCCTCGCGAACGCTCGGCGCAGATGCGTGTACCGTGTCCAGTGCAGCTGCAGCTTAATATTAACTGAGCAAGAACAACCACTCGCACATTATTTTTTCGAGGCTCAAGGTTGTCTGTACTTACGAAGTAATGTGTTTTCAAGAAGTTGTGTTTTTTTAAACAGCGTAGTAAGTTTACACTTGATACAACTACTAAAATGAATAGACAGTGAGTTTTAAAGGCACGGGATAAGGTATAAGTAAATATCTTCAAGAGTATATACTCAGCAGATAGACTCTTTCGTACAGATACATGCAAAATGCTGATTCCTTGGCGCCTTTTTTATATTTTCGATATTTGTTTCTTCGGAATACTTCTTTGAAAATACCGGCTCGCAAGAGACAGGCCTAAATAAGTAAACGAACCTTATCGGCACCGAAGACACTCAAGCTCTGATTGAATTAGGGCTCGTCTACACATATTCTTTGTTTATTATGCACTTTTAAGCGGGTGTTTTTTTTAAAGCGACTGAGTTCCTCTTTTAGATGTATCGATCTAACCGAATCGATTTTAGCGAAGCTTCTCATCAAGAAGGCACACAGATCTCCCTTATTAATGGTGAAGGAAAACTAGCCTTTTTGTTGAACCTCTCATTCTAATTTGTAGAACGAATATATGAATAATTTGTTGACCCTGATTTACTCCAAACAGTCGTACCTACTAAACGACCATCCCATCTCCCATGCTCTAGCTTCGACAGATGGCTGCAAAGCCATGCAATTGTTTTTAAAGATGTCGTGTTATATATAACAAACTAGAAGCAGGTCGCTTTGTTTCTATCTCCACAAATTAAGTTTCGCACAGAACAATTAGGAGCTCCCCTTAAATGTTATTGGGATCATTAACATTGCAAAATCGCAGGTCGTATTTTGGTCTCATCTCAGGTGTATGTAGCCTAGGTTCAACACACTACGCTTTAAAATGTGCAGCCTATCTGTGTCAAAGCAAAATAGGTTCCTTACTTTTCTATCAGGGCTTAGAATACACGGAAATATTCATGCTAAGCATATGTTAGCACCAATAATATTTCACTTCCGGTAAAGTGCTTAAGGATATGTGCTTAGCCTTCCACGTAGTGCGAGCTCGTTCGACGAGGATATAATCCATTATCAAATAAGAACAATTCAGTAAACTTAAAAGGTGTCCTTAGTTTGTACTATAAAAGATCACTTATAGCATGGATGAAAATCCTTAGTAATTAAATATACTCACGGACATATTGAGTCTAATATTTTGTAATAAAATAAATTAACTGATTGAGTCTACTCATGATTGTTACCATGCCTTAAAGATATAGAAAGTAACTCATGCAAACAAGAGGACAGGAAAACAATTCAAATTTATATACCGATTAGATTTCTCGTGTTATTTTAAAAACTGCTAGGAATTGGTTTCAATTACGGGCTGATTGGTTACATTATGAACACAATTTATTGGTTAATAGAAATAATGTAAAATTGCTTGCTTTTACAATGAGACCCCAGGAAGGAAGCTCCCTGTTTTTTTAAATAATTATTGGTTAAAATAATTATATTTGCAGCTAAGTATTTAGTCATTTTAAACATTTTATGACAAGCTTACATTTACTTGAAAATAGAGTGAGTAGGCAGGTGAGCTGGTTGATGTTACACATTTTGAAAAACTGGAGACGACGGAGGAAAAAGGGTGAAAACACACAAAACGTCTCTGCTGTTGTCCAAACATATTCAACATTTGCTACCTTGATCGCCTTACACATCCAACCAAATTTATAGTACAGAAAAGCAAGCAGTGTACACTTTACGCGAGCAGCTAGGCACCTTGTTAGTTTTATTTGTTTCGCTATTGGCCTGTGGATAGATAATGCAATTTTGGAGCAATTATTTTATTATCTGCATATTGCGGATCTAAATTTAGGGCATTGCTGCATTTTGAGCACCTTTTAATACACGGGTTTATAAGTTCTCTTCATGAGCATGGCTTGCGTAGTAAAAAAAGCTCTTTTATAACCCTTCAGGTGTTTCGCTAGTGTTGTTGAATCTCTGGAAATTGTTGATATGTGTATACAAAAAGGTTAATATTGTGATTCATGCACACACTCGGACCAAGACTAATTTCTCAGGCATACGTACATTTATGGAAGTCTCATGACTGAAAATCTTCTAGACTCCTAAACACGAACCCTCGAAACAAATACAACGATTTTCCGAGATGGCAAGATTCTTTCAACCATAACAAAGCTCTTATTCTTAATTATTTTGGTATAATAACATAAATGGGAACATACAAAGAAGAGAGCATTTCTAACGTATCATATTTGTTTGCTTGCTATGTCGCTCTATATCTATATCTCTTCTACCCGAAATTTAGCTTGTCCAGTAATGCATACCACATAGTTACATTATGAGAAAAAAGAACCTTCTGGGAAAAGTAAACGTTAGAATAAAACAGTTGCACAGAAGTGCGAAAGCAGCATATCAGAAAAAAAGGTGTGTTCCGTTTTTCACCTCTTTACGACACGTACTTACTGCCGTTATAAGTACTGTTCATGTGAGAATGATTTTGGTATTCTTATTCAACACTTTTCAAGCACACAAGGCCAAATTAGAAATCCAGGAATCCATTCGCTTTTCAGAAGATGGTATGAAGCTTAGGTCGCAATATTTGTTTAGTCTGGCTCTTGAATGGCACAGGTACTGCTGCTTATGCGCACAGTTCTGCAATGCATATTTTAAGTGAATTCTTTTCAAAATCTGGACAAACGTAAATTATAGGATCAACACGCCAGTATTGCTAGGTGTGTTGTAAAACATTTATATCCCAATGGGGCTTCCTCCAGTTATAAGTAACATAAATTGTAAGGCAGAAGGAATTGGCGGATGGTATTGTCAATCCTTTACAAATACAAACCCTGCATTAAAAAGTGTGCAATGAACGAAGGTCTTAGTGGGCCTGTGAAAATATCACGATTATAGTTCACAGCGGTCTTCAAGTATTTTCGGGCAGATATACAGGGTGTCACAAAAGAAAATTTACACGTTTTTTTGTTTTGTTTTACCGCAAAAATAAACTAGGCATCGCCAAACGCTCATTCTCCGCCCAAATGTAGCGCTAGAGGTCACAACCAGATGCCAAAGCTTCAAGCCTTATCCGATAAATGAATTAAAAGTTACAAGTGATTTTCTGAAAATGTCAATGGGAAAATGGCGGCCGACAGTTTTGGAACACTTGGGGCTCTACGGCACCAGAAACCGAAAACGGGCAAAAATGGGCTCCATTTTCCCATTGGAATTTTCAGAAAATCACTTATAACTTTTGATTAAGTTATCGGATCGGACTGAAACTTTTGGCATCTGGCTGTGACCTCTAGCGCTACCCTTGGGCGGAGAATGGCGTTCGGCGATACCTAGTTTATTTCGCGGTAAAAAATACCGTGTAATTTTTCTTTTGTGACACCTATATATATATATATATATATATATATATATATATATATATATATATATATATACTCACATAATATTGAAAGTAATACGCTTATCAACTATTATCCCGGACTAATAATTTCCTAAACGTCGGAGATAAACCACCCTTTGTTGACTAGTTTTCGCAGGAGCATTTGGCCTCAGTTCTCTGAAATATATATATATATATAACAGTGTATGACGGAAGCTTTTGTGGCTTATGAGAGTACAGCTATACAAACTTTAAGAGGAATTAGTCTCCTATCAATCGTCTTCTGAAGATACGCAATTCCTCCTTAGAACAATACGTGGTCGTCGTATGTCCACAGTTCACGGGCCTCGTACGTTAAACTCCTGCCGTTTTAGACAAGTACGGGAATATTTCTTCAAAGCATGAAATTCTTTTTAAGGCTAACCCCAATGTCAAAATTGTTTCCCTCCGTCTGTCCGCGAATTTCCCGCTAAATATAGAGGGGAACTTGACATCACGAGACATGCACACGAATTCAGTTTCTGAGCTAAGTTTAGGGGGAACATTGATGTCACATTACCTGACGTCGCGAGCAGTAGAAGGACTACATCAGTTTCCACACTATATTTAGTGGAAAAATTGACGTCACGTGACCTATACACCAATTCAGTTCCCTGGCCAAATTTGGCGGGAAAGTGGCTTCATGTTGCGTCCCCTGACGTCAAGTGACCTATTGGCGGCAAGATGTTTTGGTGGCGCCATTCTCATGGTTTCCTCTCCTTAAAACATTACCTTGCGAAAAACAAGTTGGATGGTGTTTGTAGTAAGCATGGTTGGAAGCATGAAATGTTTGCGCTCTGAAAGCAACACTGCCGAAAACCCTCAGAATTAAAGTTATTACATCACTCTACTATCCGTTCATAAAACATTTATTGCTTACGTTATAGTCACCATTGGGCCAACCGCGGCAGGTCTACAACATGCACGCTTTCGATCACTCACGTCACCAACACACCTCAGGGAAATTGACGGCACGCGCCCTGTATATTAGCTCGAGTTTCCCCGCTAAATGTAGCGGGAAATTCGCGTCTTGTGACCTGGACACCAATTCAGTTACCCCGCTAAATTTAGGGGAAGAAATCGATGACGCATGAACGTGACGTCACGTGACCTTTAAAAGCATTCAATTTCCTCACTAAATTTAGTCGAAAAATGTTCATCACGTAAGACACCTATTCTCTATCATGCATTTCATGTATTAAAGGACTTTGAAGGTAACAGTGGCTGCCAATTTTTTCACTTTTTAATTTCATTTGTTAGACCTAACTATTGGAGTGTTTATTTTTGTTTTCAGGATGGAGATGTCTTGTATATGGTGGCATTTCTTCATCACGTGGGCAGAGTCTTACAATTCTCTCCGGAGTTTTTCACTGATGTATCTTACTTATGATGCGCGAGGTAACACAGTTTTGTTTCACCATATAAGCCTTCCTTTCAACCAGGAATGTTTTATCTATAGGGTGGTTCAAGTCACCAGGCTCGATCTGAAATGGTTCGTGTAAAATCGACGCCTGCACGTAGCACATCTAAACTTTTCGTCAAAGGTGTATTTCATAGGTCGGTTTTTTCTTGTAAAATTACAAAGCGTATAGCTCTCTTTCTGTAAAAAATAAGGCCTGGGAACTTGCCAGGGTCTACGGCGGGCAGCAAGCCCAGACGACAGTGGTCCAGTAGTGGGGTGTGTTTGGCGTTCGTATTGATAGATGGCGCTACCTCCTTATCACGACGGCTCGCGACCACCGTGGTTTATTAAAATGAATATAATCCTTTTGAAATGTACCTTCGGTTAAAAAATAAATGCGAACGATAAAAGCAAAACTTAAAGTAAAAGAAACGCGTCTGCCAAACGGTGGCGCTTTTGCTGCCAACGGATTTCGTCTGCATGTCGTCTGCTACTCTTTCGCTGGTCGGCTACACCTTCAGACGCTGCTTTCGACGCCATCTATCAATACGAACGCCAAACACACCCCGCTACTGGACTGGGTCGTCTGGGTCGCCGCCCGCCGTAGACCCTGACAAGTTTCTTGGCCTTATTTTTTACTAAAATAGAACTACGCTTTGTAATTTTACAAGAAAAAACCCACCTGTGAAATACACCTTTGACGAAATGTTTAGACGGCTACGTGCAGGCGTCGATTTTTACGGTACATTTTAGATCGAGCCTGGTGACTTGAACCACCCTATAGTTGTTAACTACTTAACTAGCGACCATTCTAATCATTAAAATATAAGCTAGTTCAGAACAATGTGATGAAGCTGAAAGCATGCACATCTGAGTCACTACGGTGCTGATAACAGGAATATAATCTTTTATCCTACTGTTTTTTTCTGATTAACAAATTTCCTAAGTTCTGCACATATAAAATGGATTTGCAATTCAAGACATTAACTGCAAGAATAAATGAAACAGTACATATCTCGGAGCATTGGGCTATAACTGAAAGCATTGAAGTTAATTTAACGTGTTCTTTCTTATATATATATATATACATATGTATATATATATATATATATGTATATATATACATATATATATATATATATATATATATATATATATATATATATATATGTCTTATCCTCGGGACACCAAAAGTATGCATAAAGCCCGCACCTGCTTTCCCGAGTTGTCTGAGGCACAGGCGATATTTGAGAATAAACTTAACGCCCGAATATGCAGCTCAAAGAACTCAGCGTTAAGATAATCGAACTTCTGGGATTATGATGGTAATCGTATTATCCTTAATGCAAGCTAAAAAGGGTCTCACCCTTCTTAATTGAAGTTTTGAACATTAAAGCGTTACTTTACAAGTAATAAATTAGTCAGGGAGTCTAATAACTTCACCCTAGTGTTAGCCATTTAGAGAAGGCCGTTAATGACGGTGTGATGTACGACTCATCGATATGAAAAATCTGCATCATAGCTCGTTCAAGTTTACGGTATAATATTTCGCATTTCCGCTGCGTCACATGTTATATACACATATTTCAGAAATGTTTTCTTACTAGATCTGGGCTGCAAAATGTTGCGTGTAACACACAAACCATTTCAGACTTTCACAAAATGGTTTATATCTGCTTCGGACCAGCAATAAAAGATGGAAGTATGCTTGATACCCGCCTTTTTGTGCAGTTAGAAAATCATCGGGTACATTTAACGAGAGCTGCTCTAGATATAGGCTACAGATTTGAGTCTTCTCTTTAATCAAATTTGTGAACCGCTTTTCCACTTTCACCAACTTCCTTCTCATTTTTCTCATTTTTGTAATATTTGTTTTGCTGCTAAGGTTTCTGAGATTCAAATCCTTGAGGAAGAAAAGCTGCGCACAAAAATTCGATTTCCCAGATATGATTGCTTCTGAAATAACCGACCATATGACGAGCTTTTCGGTCTAAAAAACTTTTATAACAAATGCCCTTTTATGTTTTCACACAAGTCCAGCGAGAAGTGCTTTGATGGCTGTTCGCCAACATGAGCGTGGAGCAGAAGAGGAGGCAGGCAGATAAATTTGAATGTTTAACTGCAATTCAGACATATGCTGATTATTCAATTCTTGTCCTTTTAAATTATGGTGACTTTGAGTGTATCGCCTTCACTTTGTCAGGCTCGAGGAACTTTCGAAAGGGGGTATTTCCTACGTTCCATTGCACTTGCTTGTTTCTTAACTAAGCGAATAAGTGAACCGTTTATTTATTGGTTCAACGTAGTTATAGTTTTGGTTGAATTATCTTTTTATTCAAGATTAAGCGAATTGATTTATTTCGCATAAAAGGCAACACCGTTTAAATATTCATAGAAAATATTTATCGCTTTTTCGCGCCCTAATTCCAAAACTACGAAGGCGTACTACATCATGTACAGTCCAGTGATCTTTAAGAAATGTTCGTCCACACTGCATTATCAGTGCGGCCATGTTACTTCACTTCAGTTTTTATGGCACGTCGAGTTGCGTCAGTTACATATTACGTCAGTTCACTTGAGCCTGCAGTGCGAGAAACAATGGCTGCCCCATGCACTTTTGATTTGCACGAAACAAGAACATAGTGCAGTGATTCATTATCTGTGTTCTGAGCGCGTCTGGTGCCGATATTTATCGAATACTTTGTGCGTAGTATAGGTAAGGCGGTTTGCCTCGAAGAAGTGTCCTCTAATAGATACCGAAGTTCAAAAAAGGACACACGAGTGTCAACCTTTAAGAAGAACCCAGACCACGGTCCACGTCTACAACTAATTATAACATTAACACGTATAGTACTAATTACAGCGTGCGCGTGAATCGATTCCGTCGGGTTACGGAGTGACAGAGGAAGGTATGGAAAAATAATATGCAAATCAGCTAAGGCTCTGCCTGTGGAATCATCCATAACAAACTTGGATTTCGAAAAATAGTTTCTACGGATACAGTTTTATGACTCTCGTACGTAGATGAAGAAACAGCGGCAAATGCTTTGGACAGCATAATGTCGAGGAGAGTAACGAGTTCATGATTGGGAATTTGGTTGGTGCTTTTGTTTTGGCAGCGGGTTCCTGCAACGCATCTCCTATGGAACAAGAACGTAATTCGTGATTTTCTGCGTCATCTACCGCGCAACGGATCTCCTGTGCAACAAGAACGTAATTCGTGATTTTCTGCTTTACCTAAAGAAGAGCTGCGCAGTTCTTTAGGCTAAAATTTAGTTTTGGTCTGGCAATCTATGGCAATGAAGCCCAGAAGAAGCCAAGGTAGAGCTTGGCTTGACCTTTCTTTGCAAGAGTCCGGGTGTCCCTGGCTTTAATTCGCCAAACAAGTGCCAAATACAAACTTCACTGCTGATAGCTTGGCCGAAATTTGACACCTTTGAACCTAAATCCCGAAACAGGTACCAGATGATGGGCTTTATTTCTAGTTTCGGTTTTCATGTTGAAACTTTGGGCCTAAATTGACAAATAGGTGCCACATTTAAGCTTCACTGCTGGTTGTTTGACTCAATTTTTAGCAACTTGGCAATTATGTGGTGAGCCAGGAAAAGTCCGTAAAAACATCAATGAAAAGTAATCTGACACTAACAAACGCCTTGGAGCCAAACCGTATTAGGCCCAAAATGGGCCCCTTGGATTGCCAAGCTTGTGCCAAGTTGGGCATTACTTCCGCGTGATATCTGAGGCAGGATACAAATTGGACAGCTGTACTCGGTCAGCGCAAGGCCTGGATTGATATTCCCACTAGGTGAACGTGAGTTTCACCCGAACGTTGATTCGGCAGTCATTTCCAGTCTTTGTTGCAAAGGAGTGGTAGGGTAATATTCGGAGCTTGTAAATATTGAACAATTAAACTGGAAATAATGTTTTGCGACTCTAAGGCTCTGCACACCTTTCCGACACATAATATGCAAAGGGACAGTATAGAGTTTCTTTAGTTTGTACACTTGTTTTCCTCAATGTTATTTGCTAAGAGGTGTTTTATTATCAGAAGTGTTGATTCTACGACGTATAGATATTATACCTTTTGTGTGAGAAAGGCTCGCAGGAATATTTATAGGGTGCAGCAGACTGTCTGGAATGTCATGGTAACCTAGTAAAGTATTGAAGAGAACGATCTTTTAATTCATAAGGCGAATTTGCGTTTAGTAGTGATAGAACAACGGACATCCGAAGTCGACGTCAATTTTCAGACATAATGTGCTTGATAGGATGTGTGTGTGTGTGTGTTTTTGTTTAAGTTCCAGGTAAATACTTTTACTTCTACGGTGTTAATGCTAATCCAGATATATCTCAAAGAAAACGCCGATTGAGAATACATTCCAGGCCTGATGTGAAACGGGGAGAAGGATGTGGCAAGTTGACATGAACTTTGCCGAGTGGGCTGCAGAACTGCCTTACACGACAGCAGGAGCGGGCTGAATTCGGATGCGTAAATGTACACACCGCGTGATGTTAAAAAATAAAAAAAACTGCTGTAGATCATCAAAAAAGTTAAAGGTAATTTTTAATTCTGGTGAGCTGTTATTTGCACAAACACCTAGAATAACTGAAGATTGAACTTACGGCAGGTGTGCATACGAAGGAGGTATTATGAACGTTTTAATGCGCGCTTCAGTGAATGTAATCGTGGCGTTTGTAGGGCCTACCTTTCACGGAAGAGGGAAAGGTTACCAAAATATACACAATGGTTTTCGGTAGGCGTCGCCTTGGCGCTCGATACAACGAAGCCACATGCACAATTCAAGATGGCGGATCTGCTAAACCAACAAGAAGGGGCTAAATTAAAGGCTGCCTTGTTTTATGGCGTTCCTTAAGGTGACAGAAAAAGAAAATAATATGAGTGAGCGACGTCAGCCCAATTTTAGTTTCCTTGTCTCATAAATGCACATTGCGATCGGCAAGATTTTTGCCACGTGACAGCAGCAATGAGGTCTGCAATTTCAGCCACAGGGCCCTTTTTAAAATAATATTAAGGCGAAAACCTTACATGTCCCATTACGAGAAAAGACGTCGGGGTTGTGTCCGAAAGATGGTCGCGACAATACGTCATGAAGCATGCGCCGTTCAAGGTCAAAGCGGACGCGCGTCAGAGATAAAACACAAGGAAAAACACAGCAACGCAGATGCTTCGTCACGAAAGCCGGAAGCCGGTGGGGGCACCGCGCCTGCGCAGTGGTGGAGCTCGATGTCACGGCCGGAGCGTCATGTGCAGAAGGAAGTCGTGGCATGTACGAATGCGCTGCGTGTAGTAATTATGTCTTTGCATTTCTACACGTAACCAGTCTTAAGTGTCTTGGGCGTTTTTCTTTGGCTTCGGCTTCCACAGACATGGTGGCACTCTCAGCCTCCTTAAAAAAGTTGCTATCTTCCGTTTCACTCAGTCTGACCGCAAACCACGCTACGGTCCAATGAAACCAAACAAACAGCGCCAAAAGTGCATCGTCACGGCTCTCATTGCCTTTGTACGTCGGCTCTCACAGACTAAACCCATCATAAGCAATAAATGCGCCGCGATCCTGCGTTTTTTTTTTGCTTTGTACGTGATTTGTTTAAACAGAAGTAGCAAACCCACATAAAAAAAAACGACAATGCACAAAGGTTGCTATACACATTTGGCTATGCGTGATTCGGTTCATCGAATCGTAGCATCGGCTGCTGTCGAACTTTCGAATGAAACGGAGTACAGTTTGAATGGCACATAGGATTTTCGTGCTGTACATACATCGATGAGCCGCTGAGCAGGACGAGATAGCGTCTTATCGGGCAGCCTGGTAAAGCCGCCGGCCAGCCATCCGCGAAACCCTGCAAGCTGATCCAGGAGCGAGTTACGCTAATCAACTCGTAAGCTGATTGGCAGGCCACCGGCCAGTCACGGAAGCAACGAGATCTCTCCCGGTCAGATTCTCCGAAGTGGTTGTCCAAGTTCGTGTACACGACCCAAAATAATCAAAACCCGCGCACAAAAATCTCTACGTCATCACAGTGAGGTCGAGTGCACACAAAAATTGGACAAGAGTGATTTGAAAGTGTTCGGCTGGTGTTGGTGCCCAGTCGGTGCGCGAAAAAACGCTCAGCATCGGGTTCTGGCCCAGTTGCTGAGTTGGCGCCATTCAAATGCCAAGTTCCGTGGACCTAGGGGAAGCTGTTCTCGGGCTTCGATTAAACGACGTGCTATCGTCTTAAGAAGCCGGGGAAGGTTACATTTTTACGCCGGCTATAAACCATTCCGAAATTGCCTTCTTCGCGATGTAATTCTTCTCTGCTGGGTTGTCGAGACCGTTTTGAGCTCGCGCATAGCTCTCCTATGTTGAGTATTAAACGTCGCGCATACGTTTACAGCCGAGGACTCGGCATTTTTTTTATCGCATAATACGCGCTGGGAGGGTGCATACGTCGGGAATGCGCCCGTGAAAACTCGCGTAAGTACGTCGAAAATACGCTTTGACGCGTGGCTCGGCATCAACGGGTCGTACTATTTTCATATTGTGCGTGACCTTCGTTACACTTAGTTTATTCTATGAGTTATAATTACTATCCTGCTCAAATTGTACTTACGTTTAGCATACAGACCGTTGAAGGGAACAAGCCGAATCTTCTAAGCTAGGTTACGGATACTTCACGATGTAAGGAGAGAGCGCCGCGAGAGTAACATACAACGTCGTCGAGACAGTGAGTAAAAAAAAAACGCGACGTCAGAGCAAAACCCTATGCTGTTCTTGTTTCTTCCAAGACATGAAACTAAACTTGTGAATCTGCTTTACCTTTGCAATACACCAGTATATGTTTTTCTTGTAGAGCTCATCCGGCTGCTTTCCTTAGAATACTACGCTTAGCTATGCCAGTGCGTTTATTCATGCGTTATGTTTATATGATGTAGTTAACGTCACAAAGTCATCTAAGGCTTTAAAGATAGGGAACATTTTTACCCACACGTTTTGTTGTTTCTTGTTAAAGTCTTAGAAAAATGTGGGCTAAACTATTCAAGCAAGCGAGCATGTCACCGCGCCTTGAAAATGATAAATGACCCCAGCTAGCAATTAAACTTCAGTTAATTAAGGATTGCCGAGGTACACAGCACAGAATGAATTATATTTAACCCGCTCATTATTTTTATTGTTGTTTGCAACTACCCTGCAGAGGCGTATTTCCCCCATTTTAGAGGCCAGTAAAGCGTTCAAGACTTTCGCTTTTGTGTGCGTGTGTTTTGCTATTTATTGAAATGTTATTTCGTGTTTTATTTAGAAATTGCAGCGGTATGTATGCAATTATAATAAAAACATTGTAGTGACCTTTAATTCCAGATTTTATAATGCATGAATTGCTGTGAAACGCTGGAGCAACATCCCCTACGGTTATCTTGGGGGTCTTGCTAGGAGGGGAAAGGATGGGGAGATTAAATAAGAGGGGACGCAGGAGATGGGTGGGGTGAGGAAATTGGTGTGTAACCTGATATACATTTTCCCGCTGAATTTAGCATGGAAACTGAAACGTGAATTTTCGCCGCTACAATTAGTCGGGAACTGAATTGGTGTATGGTTCACGCGACCTCAGTTTTCCGCTAAATTGAACGGGGAAGTTGAATTTATGTATTTGCCAGAAGACAATGCTTTTCCCGCCAAATTTAGCAATTAAACTGAGTTTACGTATAAGGCACACGCCACCAGTTTTCTCAAAATGTTTAGGTCACGTGACCTCATGTGAGGCCGCTTGCCCCCTCCCCCCCCCCCCCTAAATTTAGCACAAAATGCATGGACGAAGCAACGGATGGAATTTCGGGACTGGAGTGTAGCTTTAAATGCATTTCATGCTTTAATACACGGGACACTAGCGTATAAATTCCAATATCATTTTCAGTTAATTACAAGTAGGGTTCTGTGTTTTCGAGGTTTCTTTTTCTGCTATTTTGGGATTGGTACTCCGGGGTTTATCAACCCCTCTCCTTCCTCCTCCCCCCCCCCCCCTCTTCCGAAGATACGATGTTTTGTTTTTCGTTTCAATCTTGGAGAACGAAAAAAAACAAGGTTTATCGGAGCTTACGTTAATGATATCATGACAAGGGCAAATAATTCTCCAACCTCTACGGAACATGAACATGACCTGAACACTGTAAACACGTCCGGGTACAGATAAGAAAGGGGAAAAAATAGAGAATCTGGTTCCCGAAGGAAGAAGCAGCCTCTTGGACAATTCTGTGGGGGCTGCATTCTGGGTCGACGCAAAATAATATATATATATATATATATATATATATATATATATATATATATATATATATATATAAGACTTCTTCACATGAAGCTTGGATGTTTGATATTTAAATATAGCTTCAACCCGGAGATTTTTTTTTTTCGGTTCGCTTCGCTTCGGTTAGGTTTACGTTTCGGTTTCGGTCCTGTCCGGTCCAGTCCGGTCCAGTCCGGGCCGGTCCTGTTCGATTCGGATTAAAGGATGCAAAAGTTAAACGACATATCCATACTAGCTCTGACTTATCCTGCAGTTTTGTAATACTATTTCAGGCCGCCTGTATACACTTCATTATTGAAATCAGAAAAATAGAACAAAGTAGTACCGAGAGAATTCAGCTATTTTACACATTTTTACCCTCCGCCGCATGGGCACCCCCATCATTTACTTGCGTGACATGACCACCATAAGCTGATTTCAGCTCGTCGCTCATCGTTCTCTTCCGCGCCCATGAAAATGAGTTATATTCGTGCTTACCGTCGCCTTTCGCCGTGTATCTTGATTTACTCTCTTAAATATGTTCGGATAAGTATATTTACTACCTAATTGCGCTCCAGTGTTATGTATTCTATGTTTTGTAAAACTTCTTGACTTCCACTCTTGGCGTAATATCCATAGCGAAATTTTGAGAGGGAGGACTGAATCCTTCGGTTTAACCCTTCACTTGCATTCCACTAGAATGCGTTTTGGGCAGTCCTTAACTGCTGATAGATTGTCCGTACTTTTTGTCATTATCTTTCTCCATTATATGTCGGAAAATATACGACTTGGAATTCCCAATCAGCTGCCTTGTATTTATCCCATCCGTTCCTACAAAATGGCATCCTAATATAAAATATGGCAAACAGACGTGTTTTGTAACATTTGTAAGGCAAAAAATATATATCCGAAATAATTGAAAACGAGCGTGTTGGTTCACTTTGTATGCACTACAAGCATCAGCTTCAGTTTACGGTTAACTCATTCCGTTTAATTTGTCTGTGGATGGCAAGAAGTGTGTTATGCCATATCCCTAGTGCCTTGTACGGGTCCACTAACACCTTGCTAACGAAATAAGACGCGTTGACTGCAATGAGCGCTCCGGCAAATTCAAAGCGGGCGAACGTCTCAAGAAGACAGTCCTAAATTTCCCTAAAGTTCAATTTGCGCAAAGGCAACATTTCGAACCACTTCGTGAAGCTGTCGGTTACTACTAGCATATAATAATTGGCCAGTGGTCTACGGTGAATTGGACCGGCAATCTTGCAGGCAACACACTCTCAGAAGTAATTGCTATCGAGCGACTGCATTAAACCTGGTGGTAGGCCACCTTGTGGTTTCGCCTTCTGACATACCGTGCAGTTACGTGCGTACCTCATCACATCCTGCTTTATGCATGGCCACGTTGCAATTTGGGACAACTTCTCGTAAGTTTTGCACCCACTGCTGTGACTTGCCAGCGGGGAATCATGCATATAACTTGTGATTGACTTACGCAGTTGACGAGGTGTTACAGTCCCGAAAGGCGGGCCGCAGGAGCCATCGTTCGCCTGGGGAATGTACCGCAACAAAATGCTGTCGCTGCTCAGCAAGTATGGGTCCAATTCTCTCTGCTGGCGTCGGCTGCGGCTTCTTTGCCAGCCGTGTGTGACCTCCAGACAAAGTCCACGAGACAGCTTGGCCGCCAGAGTTCCTCTCAGGTCACCAGGGGTCCCCACCGCGAACCCGGTGTCATGGGTGCCGCATTGGACACTGCTACCAAGTCGGGATCAACCTGCATTTTCTGACCGAGAAGTGGAGCACAGGAACACGTATCTGCAACGTAGCTAGCCACTCTGCGCTTGTACTCGAGAGTGTTTAGCGTTGCAGCGATAGGGCACATCGAAAGGGGTCGTCCTGCAGGGTTTCGAAGTCATTTGAGCCACAAGAGAGCCTTGCGGTCAGTTTGAATGCGAGCCCAAGCGCTGTATAGGTAAATGCCAAACTTTTTTACGGCAAAAATAATGGCAAGACACCGTTTTCGTTCGTCGAGAAATTCTGTTCCGCTCCGGTGGGCGTGTGGCTGGCAAAAGCCACCGGCCGAAGGATGCTGCAATGTTTCTGCAAAAGAACCGCTCCCTGGCCATAATCGCTTGCTTCGGTTTACACAAAAAACGGATAGTTCAAGTCTGGAAGATGCAAATACGCATTCTCAGCTTTGGCACAGGACAGGTTAGAAAAAGTGGTTTGTAGTCTTGTCCCCAACACCAATCTGTGTTCATGCGAAGCAGTCATTCGAAAGGCTCTGTAATCTCGGCACACCGCGGCATGAAGTCTCAATAGAAAGCAATCGTGCCGAGATATCACTGCAGGATTCTGACGTCATGAGGAGGTAGGTAATCAGTTATTGCTCGCAGCTTATCGTCGTTTGGGTGCAGCGTGCCACTATCAAAAACGAAGCCACGCAGGTTGATTTTCGACGTGAACAAGTGAACTTTCTTTGGGTGAATCGTAAGTCCGGCCTGGCGCATTCGTTCGAGTGTAGTCCAAAGTTGTATAAGGTGTTCCATGAATGTTCCCGCGAACACGACCACGTCATTCATTTACGCCATATCGAACCAATAATTTGCGTCATCGATTAAGCGCTGAATGATGGCGGGTGAATTGGACAACCCAAAAGAAGGCTAGTGAATTCAAACAATACTCTGTGAAAAATAAATGTCGTCTTTTGCACGACAACCGGGTGCACTTCGATTTGAAGGAATCCCGGCTGCTGTCGAGGGTTGAGAAAACAGTCGCATTTAAAAGGGCGTACGTAACTGAGAAAGTACTAGAAGAGGATAACTGTATCTCATCGAGAATTTGTTAAGGCGCCTGTAGTTTGAACGAAGTCAAGCAGTGCCATCCTTCTATGAAGCAAGAACCACCGGTGAAGCACAAGGACTTCCGACTGACGTACTGCGCCCATGGCGATTATTTCCATGACCGCCGCTTCCAGAAGTTAATGTATATGGGAACTCATAGGTCTCGCGTTGCACCTTCGGGTTGGTGCATCGTTGAGTTCGATACGGTGTCGCAGAATATCAGCTTTCCCGAGCCGTTCCGTAAAAATGGGCGAAAACGACTCCAATAGACGTTCAAGCCACTGCGTCTGGCTGCTGCTACGGGTAAATTTCTGCGCGGCCCTATGCACGCTGTCTGTAAGTAAAAAAACTTGCGCCTCAAAATTGTCTGGTCGAGAATAAAATCCTCCAGTCCCGTAAATTGTGTCAGCTCAGTTTCGTACTTCAACCGATAGCCGGTTCCAGCGGCACGCAACAGTGGGCAAACTCGCTTGCTGCTACCTGTCTCGGAGAATGACACGACGCACTAGTTCAAACACGCAGTCATTTATTTACCGTCATCGACCGCGCCGCGATCCCAACATCCTCCGCGCATCCGCTGCGGCGGCCTTTTATCAGCGGCAACGCGCCACTCGTCTTGACAATTGCACTTGGCCCCCTCGCGGCGAAAATCACTCTGGACGATTTGGCACGCGGGCCACTTGGTCCAGCGCTTTTAATCCCCAGGTTGCCTACAGATTTCCCCCTTGCGAAAAAATAACAACAAAAAGGAGACCTCTCACGTGGTGGCCTTCCTTCTGAGTGAACAAGCGTCTCCGAAGATGGGCAAGCGCCGGTCCGACACTAGCAGTTCCGGACTGTACCTATGCGGCTCTCGTCGGTCTATGATGTCGGGCTTGAGCGCCGCAACGTCTTTGGCACGAGGCTCTAGAAATTAAAACAAAAATGATGCCATGGCGCGGCAGGAATAGGAGGCTGCGCTCGAGAACGACGTCTGTCCTCGATGTTTTATTCTTTCATGTGTTCGTATATATCCGAGTTTGGCTAAATTTCCTGGATCTCACACAGTAATGCAATCATTCCTTTTGGCTTTAATTTTTAATAACACAAATTGCTGCTACAACAAAAGGACAGTCACGTGTATACTACGGTTCAAATGTTTTAAAAGTACGTTATTTTCTTGAAGCAACTTGCAGGACGAGAACAATCAGTTCAGTTCACTTCACGGGATATGTCGAAAAGGGAAAAAAAATGTGCCTATAATTCGAGTCACTAGCTGTGTGCTGTGAATGCCAAGGCAACGCCAGGTGAATAGAGAAAGGGCGAGCACTAGGAAGGCGGACAAAGGAGGGGGCAATGAAGGGCGAGGGGAGAATTGAAAAGCACTAGGAACGTTAAAGAAGAATCAAGGGTTCTCTCTTACTCCCCAGGCTTCCTAGTGCTTGCCTTTTCTCCCCTCCTCTGGCGTTGCCTTTTCCTGTACTGCACGCAACTAGTCACACGGAGTATAGTGAAAGAGATTTGTGTCATGGACGCATCCCCTTTAATGCCAAACGAAAACTCACTGAGGTAAAAATAGTATAGGTGATAAGATAAAACAGCCGCTCAAGCCCGGTTTTGTTAAATGGTTTTATATGGTGATACGGATTAGCAGCGGTCTGTTTCCTAAACAAAACCTGCAAATAACAAAGTAATCACATTAAATACATAGGGGCCGATAGCCAGACAGCATGCCAGAGGCACAATAGTTTCACTTTAATATGAGTCTGTATTTACCTTAGTATGTTTCTGCCGCGCCCCGCACACAAACTTTATTGGATAATTTGGGCACAGAATATAAGATGTAAAAAAACCAGAAATAAAAAGTATGTATATGTATGTAGCGATGACGCAAGCAAAATGATGGCAGTATGAGGTGAGGGCCTTACCTTTTTTTATGACTGCACTCTTAGTTTTGAATTTTCAAGACACAATATAAGAAAGACTGTACGGTCCTTTGACAAGCTGTTACATTTGGTAGCTTCGACTTGATATTTGCGTGGATGGGTAATAATAATAATAATAACCTTTATTTGGACTTCTTGAGTCACGGGTGAGTGGGCAAAAGGTAAACACACTTTACCTGACAAGGCCCCCCACCCTTATACATCGCACAGCAGAAAAAAAGGAAATGGTAAACACAAACAGACCAACTGGTTGCAAGCATAGAAACATGTGATTGACATATGCACATTAAACAGTAAACAGGGAAACATGTTTTACAATCTTGAATACAGAGAAATATAACGGATGTCGTATGGCTAGATGCTTCCCACAGAACTACAAATACAAATAGAGAATACAAAATACATATCATTCATACATACATGGAATAAGACATGACAAACATCCAAGCAAACGAAGCTATTTTGCTTTCCTCAAAGAGACACTGAAATGTACGTTATAGATATGGAGAACCCAATGCCATTTCAGGTCACTCGAAATACATTACATTGTTCTATTGCAAGTTTACTATTTCGCCTATGAGGCTCAGTGCTCCAGCGATTTACAATACTAGGCATAGACTATCGAAAATACTCATTTTGTTCGTATATTTCTTATTAAAACTCCACTCGTAGCGTAGAGGGGACTGAGGTTCCCTAGGGATATTAAACAGAAAAGAAGTAAAAAGAGACCATCTATGGCCTTATTTATACACTCTGGTTTGCATATAACACATTTCGCTGATGCACCAAAGCATATAATCCAGTTTCAAACGGATATGTTTGCGGGTTGCGGTTTCTGATCTATTGTTATCCAGAGTCAATAAATAATTGCATACCTTTGAAGAAGTGGCATACAAAATGATTTTGCACGGTGCCTGCCGGGCAAGTAAATTATAAATAGAAAAATGAACAGCCTTTAACATTGCAGAAGGCTTAGCAAGTGCTATGCTATAGCACTTGCACACCGTAGCTATGCTATAGCATTACGAAGGAAATCTGTACACTGATGTCCAATTGTATGAGTGTGGGGAGGAGTGCAGGCGAGTGCCTGTTATTATTTAGAAGAATAACGACGAGACATGTTAGGCTGCCGAGTGTAAATATCGCAACAAAAAAGAAATAAACAAGAAATATCTTAGAACGAAATAAATACTTATTATCAGCCCTGCCGCATGGATCTTTTTAATCCCTTTCATGTCTGGTTTTATTACCGCTAGATTTCTCGTTCTTAATCGCCCACTTTAAAGCGTTAGTTTTCAAAACAAGTGGTAATTGATAGCTACTTCAGCCCAGCATTTCGTATTGCGGATTTCGTTTCCAGCAAACGTGTTTTTTTTTAATCTTCTTTGTCTTTTTTGTTTTGTTTTGGGGGTATGCACACAGCTGTCGGAAGTTATTTAAGCCTTGCTATCGGTTCCCAGATTCGAAAAACGAAAGTTGAATTTTCCTTGCTTGTGCTTTTGTGCGATTCGTTTTTCAGAATTAAACAAACATGTCTGAATGAACAGTGCGTTTAATGTAATCTCATGGGCCATTGCAGTGGGGTACCTTTCATTTTTCCTTGTACAGTTATTGCGCTGGATTTGTGCTGTTTTTGTTTATGCAGACTGAGAGCTAACTTCTGGGAAATGTATATCTTGGCTAGTGTTGGAATATCTGCTTAATTAGGTTTGGATCAAGACCGGTTTATGAATGGGTTATTTGTTTATTTGTCTGGGTTGTGAAATAATACCACGTTAATTTATCGTGACACAGCAGAACACGTTTACGCGCTACTTTAATGAAGTTGCCATGCGCAGAAGGAAGCAATATATTTATACTCTTCATAATTACCTTAAAATATTTTGTAAGTAGTAGAAATTGGGGCTTAATTACCTTGAAACGTTCGGTCTTTGTTATAGGGCGTCCTTAATATATTCGATCATGGCTAAGATATCGGATTTTTTGTGTACATTCGTGGGAAATTATTGTTCTTTTCCACCGGTACTATAAGTCAAAAACAAAATTAGAATATGAGACGTACCAAGGCAGCGAACCCCACGAACAACATTAGCTTGATGAGGCACGTTTAAGACCGCTTAAAATAAAAAGCTCTTAGGTGCCAGTTGAGTCTTGAGTAAATGTGATTAATGTTTTCTTATCCAGCATGTTCGCAAACGTTATTTTTAAGACTTTATGTTTGAAAGTCGTTTTTCTTCACGTATGCTTTAATCCTAAACTACCCAACACCTCACCCTTGAACGTCAGACATTGATTGACATCGCTTTCTTCATTAAAACGAAAGCTAAAACAAATCTTAAAAATGTTAATAAAAAATACCTAGCCAATGCCCACGATTGGCGTCAAACTAATTTTTTTTCATACGTGCATCGTTCCTTAATCATAAAAGAAACGATCATTAATTAGCCATACGCCAGTAAATAAAATATTTCTTCAAGCCAACTGAAACAAATTTAGAAAGTAATTGCCATGCTAGTTTAATAGATTTCTCCTTCCAGCAAAGATCTGAATAGCGAGTATGTATGTGGGATACAATATTAATAGTAACATCATAAGATATTTTGTACGTTCGCAAATCGCAACGTTATACATGTTCCTTTAAAAGAGGAACGAAAGCTCGTTTCTCGTTCCTTCTGAATCTTACAACGAGTTCCCATTACAAGCTCCGGCATTCAAAATGAATGTTTTCCTCTTACATTTCTAAAATTAGAACGGGTCGGTATATTGACGTTGAGTTTGTATATTGGAATAAAATATTGTGCTGGATGATTCGTAAATAAAATAAAGAAAGAAAGTGAAAATATCCACAGCGAGCTACGCGTCAAATCGCCACAATCACATTTGTTCCAGTTCTTTGTTTTGACTATATTTCGAACTTCGAACAACGGGGGGGGGGTCCTTTGAAACAGAAGTTGAAATATGTCAAAATTCACGAGAAAGAAAAGGCTTCTAAATTTAAGAAAAATTACCAAAAAGGGACGCCTTCTCTTTTGTGGACTCCTCCAAACGTAACAAGCTCTCGTTCCAGGTCCACCGATTCAAAATGAAACGGCGGCGTTTATCCGTTTTTTTTCTCAAATGAACCCGTTTTAGGAACGTCTTTCCTTGGAACGCTGTCCCGTACAATACTGGTCATTTGTTTCAAGTTCTTACGTTAAGGCCCGTGGCGTCCCAGGGCGTAGTCGAGTGGTAAGGGAATCTTTTCCTTCCCGCGGCGCCTTTCATGGTTTAGCTATAGTGCTCGTAGTAAACGTCATCGTAGAGTTACTACACCGTTCAATGTTTCCGTAGTGTATTAAACAGAGCCATATTTCTGTCGGTATCTCATTCGCCTTCTATATCATAACTTGTGAGTCATTACATTCCTCTCGTTACGACCAAAAAGTGTAGACTGTTGACCAAATAACTGACTCTGAAAGGAGAACGGTGTTTGATCCAGTCCCTGGAAATACGGAAGACTAACTTCAGCTTCCTGAAGCATTACATTACGGAATAGACGATAGAGCACGAAAAGCTTGTTTTGCCTGTAGGTCGCTCGAAGAAGGTTTACTAGAGAAATGTCTGCCTCACTTTAAGGGACGTCACACCAACTAAGCATACCCGTAGTATCCTTCCTAATTATTGTCCAAGGTGTTATCCCAACGCCTTTGACAAAAAAAACAAAAAAACAACGTATTTTTGTTTTATGATTGGCGTCTACAATGACTGGAGGGCCTTCACATGTTTTATAACATCGTCGACAGCATCATAACACTAATTTCAAGCGTACGAAACACGCAATAATGAACTACAATAGCGAGCACATTGATACCGTTTAGTCACGCGTTGTGCCTATATATTACTTTATTTTTGTGCGCATTGCAATTATTATTTTTAATAATGTGTATGTTTATGTTCTTTCTCCTGCTTCAGTTGGGGAGGCAGAAGCTTATCAATCAACACTCATGTTCGTTTGTTTTTGTTTGTTTTTTTATCTGCCAAATAGAAAACAATAAAGCATTTTAATTTTTATTTGAATTCGGACGGCTTCGAGACCGACAACGCAGCGAATGGAAAGTAAAAATTGGAACTCGCGGTAAAGACCGCAAAAGTTGGTGCTGCTGTTCAATGTAAGTGCAAACGCAGGTAAATTTTAGGGATATCATAAGTGAACCTTGTGCACATAGAAACGTCATTCTCAAGCAAAACTCTAGAAGTTAAAAGAAAGTTGAAGAGCTTTATGAAAAAAAAATTGAATTAGAGGTGAATTCTAGAGTATTTTTCTACCTTGAATCTTAGTATTACTTCGTTTTCCCCAGCATGTAACTAAACATGTTATTACACCTGAGACTGCGGTGGATGAAATCGGAAGAACTTTCAGTAGAAGGAACAGACACAGAGAACGTCTCAATTGAGACGTTCTCTGTGTCTGTTCCTTCTACTGAAAGTTCTTCCGATTTCATCCACCGCAGTATCAGGTGTAATACAACATGATTAGCTACCACCAGCTCGCCTGCACTATCACCGTCTTTTCACTAATGTAACTAAACGCGAGAACACACGAAAACCTCCAACCAGTCGTTACGGCATGAAATGATCTTTCGGCCTCCAAGCGCACGTCGCTCGTCTGGTCAGCGCGAACGATTGCAAGCTTGCCAGGTATGTTTCTCCGCAATGACACCAGTCGTGACGCATTTTTCTGACCTTCTTAAAAATAGCAAAAGTGAGCGCTGAACATGCGCGAGAGCGGAGACTCCGAGAACTCTTTCTATGACATATCGCACCAGGAAGGAGGGGCTTCAGTGGTACTTTAAAAGTAATTTTCAGCAGGCCCTGTGTACAAAATCGGAAAATATTCTAGAAGTTCTCGATCCTGGAGGCCAAATGAAGACAATTTAGGTGTTTTTACTTAAATACAAAACCACTTCAGCTTCACTTTAATGCCAGTACTTACGCTACCGCAGTGAACTTGGAGACAGTGGTAATCGCTTTCTACGACTCGATCAATATTTCACGTTTATTTCTTTTAAATACACATTGCTTTGAATGAAGCGACACAGAATGCATGAACTCTAAATCGTAATTTACAATACTTCTACGGAAATACAGGCAGCAACAACGGCAAATTGGGAAGATAGGTAAACGTTTAGAAAATAATGAACTACCCGCATATATTTTAAACATATATGAATTGATATAGAACGGCGGCAGGAAAAGGGAAAGGTGAGAGTCAACAACGGCAATATACAGAGAACATTCCGCTGAAGAACGGCGAGTATGCTTTGTCTCAGCAAAATGCATACACAAAGTCTGATGTTAGGCAATTAGGGCATTGAGCGAGGCTCTCAAAAGCTCTATGCGCAGGAACAGTCCTCCTAAATATTATCCGCTACGCTGTCACGTGCCTTGCTCCGAGTTATTTTATTGGCTTGTTCCAGACGTAAGTTTTGTCAGTTTTGCTATGAATTTGTGCTCTTTGGTATTTTGCTTGCATCCCAGCATAACTCAGTCACAGAGCAAAGATTTCTTGACAACGCTGTTCCAGCACTTGTACTCAGAGGAATGTGTCCGGAGCAAATGTTTCCCCTCGCAACTCCTTAAAAGATTAGACAACGACGCCGTTTTGGGTACCTTGCAATACGTGAAGTAGAGCACGTATATATCGTGAGTATTTCATAGTAGATCTGCAAGAGCTTTCTGACCAATGTATAGAAAGCGTTGGTCGACTGCCTTTTAAAACCCGGGTAATTGCCAGCTTTGCTAGTTTACTTTGCTTCTCAAGTAGCAAGAATGCAATGGATTAAAAAAAGTATTAAATTGATCTAAGTAAGATATGCGCCATCTCGATAACCTGAGTGCATAAAAAGGAAGCTGCTGGGATATGTTTTTTTGTCTTTCAAATTCAGAGATACTTTTGTAAGATCTCCATGGATTGATATTATTCGGTGTCAATTTTCGGTGACGAAAAACGTTTGTGTCCATCGGGACTTTTGTTGAAGGAAACATTATGCGAGGTATTAAATTTCGTAGCCTCTCGAGAACATCCACTGACTACATTAAAAAAGGCCCTGTAACGATTATAGAATGAGACGAGAAAATTAGCATGATTCCCGAAGAACAAAAAGGCAGTCTTAAGGAGCAGTTTAGCGGTAGCACCAGACGTTTTTTTTTTTTTTAACGCTGCTTCATCGAATAAGTTTCGCAGTAATTCCGGAAAGTTATTTAGTAGTTTGAAAAAGGCTGAAAATACGTTCGTGTTAATTCTTACGTGCGTAATTTGCTTACAGATCTATCGAATGGCTAATTCGCTTACCTATTTGTCTATTGAAACTAAAATGCCCAGCAGAACAGAAATCGCCTATCTTCATTTTTATTGTTTCGATTCCACAGATAGATAATTAAGTTCTAGCCTGATTGAAATTATAGTCATGTCCAAGCAAATGCCGCCAGCTTCAGCTACGTAATAGTCCCTTTCTGCAATTCAGTGGCATCTGTGGCTCAAATAATAGTTTACCTTTTACCGTACACTGTTAGCAAGTCCCTTGTATTTACTGAATATTTGGGTTGAAAAACACGCTATTTACACAAATTACCATAAATTTACACGTTGAGTAATGGGTAATTCGTTCAAAATCATGCAAGGTTGTAAAAAACGTGTTTTGGTTCAGTTATACACGCATAGCCGTGTAGCCGACCTCGAAAACACGCATCAGCCCCGGCGACGACCGCAGCATTGCCGGCTAACGAAGCATCGGAATGCTTGGGGACACACCTCGAAAGGTCCGTGAAGACAAATACCGCGGAAAGAAACATGTCTCGGGGCCAGATAAGCACCAAATGCACGCTTTCGGCGCTTACCGTGCTCGCTGCCATTTTTTCTGGTCGATGGCATTGCGGCTTCCCCTTTGTCGCCGAGGTTTGTATTTATTTTAGGGGTCTTGATAATAGTTTCTTACACACCACAAATAAAATTATGGGTGTAATTACTCGTTCTAAACAGTTAAAATTGATATAAAAAGCGTGCCCTCGATCTGAACACGTGACATTGCAGTTGGTTTCGTTTTGGCTTCAACCATTCAACTGCAAGCGAAGGTGCCGCCGCTTCCCATGCAACATCCTCAGAATTTACGGCGCTCCGTGGTGGCCAGTGTTGCTGCATCTGTAGGTCATCTTTAAGTTAGAGCTGACAGAAAAAATCTGGCCACGGCACAACGCCGATGTACGCTGGAAGCGAGAGCCGGCTTGCTTTCGTTGTTTTTGTGTTTTTGTTTGGTCGGAAAAACTATCTCAGCAACGCACGTTTAACCAACGTTTATAGATACTTCTCCAGTTCCGTATCTCCTCGGCGCGCCTGTGGGGAGGAGGCGGCCCGGCGCGGTCCCCGCCACCGCAGCGCTGCGGTCGAAGGTTGCGCCATCAGGACGATCGCCGCTCCCTTGCGCGCAATGTTCAGCACGCCTACTGCAGCCCGGGATCTCGGCTGATTTCGCGAGTAACGCGCTATTATTTTAATTTCGGTCGTTTTTGAACAGAAGGTAACTTGCAAATGATGTAACACCGAAAATAATACGTACGTGCAAGCGGTTCAGCCTTGGCCCGCAGCGGTTGTCACTATGCTTGGTTGCCTCACGTCGTCAATAAAAACGAGCGAGACGAGGATCGTTCGCGCGGTCGGTATGAATTTATTCTATATATTCACAGAACGCACGTAGTGATTTAATGTCGCGAAAAAAAAGCTGCGCGTCGCAATCGCGCCGTCCTGGGCATTTTTTTTTCTTTTTTGTCTTACAAAATATATCGATCTTACCTATGCTATTTTAGAAGATTTGCTCAACTTGCAATTTAGTAAAGTATCTACAGAAACTGCTCATTCACAACACATTACACAAGCCGTAACACAATCAATTTTATTTTGCTAACTCGCAAAAAATAAAAAAGGGCTTCAAATCACGCGCAAAACAAAGCCTGTTACAGTTAAAGCTCCACTATACAAGCTTGGCCTTTTTCCTTTCTCTTTGGGCCCTTATGGCACTATCGTTTTCTTGGCACTTTTTGCGTGCGAAAAAGTGCATACGTCACGTCACAACGAACGTCGTATCACAAACCGTCGAAAGCAATCACACACTCGAAGGGCAGAAAACCAACAGATCACGTAACAAACAGCGCGAACAGCGAGCGAAAATGCAAGCCCAACCACGTAACCGGAGCTGGCCTGGCCGGCACACACGCGCAAGCTTCGATCGCAGCGCCCTCGCAGTCCCTAGGGATCGGTCGCACCCGCCTGGAGAGGGGCAGTTCGGGAACTGGAGAAGTATCTATAAACGTTGCGTTTAACATGGCGCCGGTATTGTTTTGGTTTAACGGGAATGGGGGACGCTCCTCGATTTGCGTGCACATGTAGCGAATACGTGACCGGAGAAGTGCCCCTGTCATGTTCCCGGGAGACGGAAAGTATCATTCGTTATCGTCGTGTGCGCTTGGAAAGCGAAGGGAGTCACAGGGTCCACGAGTGCGCAACCACAAGCCAAGGTTCACGACAGCGCTGCGTTAACTTCGGCGATCTCGTTCTGTTTAGTGCAACACGGCGATGTGAAAAAGAGCTGAAACGTTCGTGGTGTATGGTGCAGTGCTTGCACTAACATGGAGCGCAAATTGGTTGTTGTGGGGTCGTCGTCAGCTGATCCGGTCCAGCTGGTCCGGGAGGACGCAGCGAGTGTTTTTAAAAGTAAATCTTCGTTTGTTCCGTTTCAAAATGTGGAAATATCTGGCGGATAGCGTGAGTAGAAAGCTGCGGGTGTTTTCAACAAAATTACGTCGTTTTAATTGAACAATGGACTTCGGATTGTTGTCCTAAATCTGCCGTTTTTATGCTTCGTGTTGGACTGCGTTTGCACAGCGACGTGTTTGCACAGTGACGCACACCGCTCGAGTAGATGATTCGGTCCTGCAAACGACCGGTTATGCAGCATTTCAGGGAAACTTAAGTCACCACCGATATTTTGCTGTAAATCTCGTGTGAGTTTATTGCGCACATCATGCGGTGTGAATAAATTAGGGCAAGATTTCCTACCTGCCCACAGATGCATGAACTGAGACAATTTTTTAGGTAGTGAACATAGTGCTTTTTCTTTATTTTGGGAAGAGGCGTATTTTGGGAGGAGGCGTTGGTGCATTTATTATGGTACAATCACTTGAGAGTTGAGAAGTCGGAGAGAGCGAGCCAGCTTTCCCAACTTTGTCTCTTTTTCTCTGGCACTGCCCCTAGTTTTTAAAGATTCAGTTTCAGTAGGCATACCTACTAGCAGGTACAAACTGCTCTAAAGCAGGTAAAAGGCAGGGGAAGTCAGGACGGTGCGCTTTTCGCAAGGTGACGGTAAATGCTTTTGCGAGGTATGCGGAATATGCAAGCGATTTTGTTCCGCCCGTCGTTCGCGCCTCTCCAGCAAAACGAATAAGATTATCTACAAGGGCGCAATCATAAGCCGAGATTTACGATAACAGTGCGTTTGCTTCGGTGGTCTGTGTAGTTGTATTTTACACTGCTTTCTGCAACACCGTGTCATGATGAAGAGCTGGAACGGTCACGGTTCGTGCTGCCTACCGGTTGACAGAAACCCGCATCGCCGCCGCATCGGCACCGTGTGCACTTGGGCTGTTGATGCTCAAGCCTTTCATCCGCGGCTTGTCGCCAGCTGCTCCTGCTGCTCAACGGTGAGGAAGCGGCGAGAGTGACCTTTGAAGTAAATGTAAATCCTCGTTCATCCAGTTAACCGGAGTCAAAGTGTGGAAGATGTCCAACGTGTACTGAGGGCGGGAACTACGAGCGTTTTGCCTTGCTTTTATAACCGAAACCAGAGCAACGAGATAACTGCTTTGCGTACTCCAAAATGACGGAAGCAATATGTTTCAACAGGTCGAGTACGTCACCGGGCATGTAGGCGAGACGGTGCGCACTGTTTAAACGCTTGCAGTATCCACGAGTGGTACCAGGAAAACGACGTCAACAGAGAAGGATCTCGCGATTCAGCATAATGCAGTGTTACGGGCCCGTGAATCTTCAAAGTTCGGGGTGGTGGCGGTGTAAACAAAAGACGCATCAGCGCGACACCAGTGATCACGAATAACACCGGTCACAAACTCCCGAGCCCCACCGCTCCACTCAACACCGACACGACATACGACCACAAACTGCATCAAAACGCCCCAAAAGAGATACGTCTGCTCCCGTACTGCAACCAGCGGAAGTGAAGTGTTGGGCGGATGCCCTTCACAAGAATATATAAAAATTCTTTGCACAAGGGTCATTTCCATTTATTATTATTTACGTAATGATAAAATCCCAATATTTTGTGTTCTTCTTTATCTGATTCAAGCTAGTCGGACTGCTCATAACACTGGTCTAGCATGAAAATAACAAAAATTTGAACTTCTTCACGACCGGTTTAAGATTTATTGTTAATACATCGTTATTTTTCGCAACGGACTAACATCATAGATTTTGCCTCCACACTTTTTGAATGAAAACAGTTCTTACATACGGCTGTCCATTGCGCCGTGTTTTGTGTCTTGTTCTATAAATCTGTAACGGTGAGCGACCAAAGGGCTCACCCGCACATGTCAAGCTTATATACGCCGCGAGGAGAAAGAACATTGAGTAGGAAGTGTCGGGTGCTGTGTGTGATGTGTTTGTGCATATGTCAGTGTTGTGTGATACGTGCTACTCATGTTGACCGTGATGTATGTGGGTTGGTGTCTTCTCGTGATCGTTCGCAGCGTCTTAAGAGACTTCTTTTTTATAAGCTGCTAGCAATCTCGCTAGCTGGCGTAAGTTACCAACCGATTCCAAATAGTGAGTTATTTATCCATGTAAGTTCGGTATTCGTTTTTTTTTTTTGTCTAGCGGCTCCGTCGTAGGTATTGACGCCGCCGACCGATGGCGACGCACGTACGTACCTTTGCACATTTACCGTTGCACGCTGGGAGACTGTTTACTGTGTATAAAAGACATCGAACGAGAACAGACGCGTCCTGTGTGCTCTCAATTCGGCGGAAAGGAGCGCGGCTCGCTGGACTCGTCTCTCGCCTGCTCTCGGTTGCTGGCCGCCATGTTTCATAAGCAACACGCTGAAACGTGTATAGCGGAAGGCAGACACGGTGCATCGTGTTAGGTTTACACGGCACCTCATGTGTAGACGAATAACACAAATGGCTTCGTGTAAAACGAACACGTTTCGACGTGTCCGCTATGGGACAACTGTTTACACGTCTGAGCGTGTTATTTTTGCTAACAGTGTACTAATGGCGGCAATGATCGTGACGCCTGCAGTATTCTATCGGACATTTATTAATTTATTTATTGATACTGTCGGCCCTTTACAAGGCCTTTAAAGGAATGGTAATACATACAAGATGTAAAAGAACAATCATGCACTGACACTTCAAAAAGGTGATTCACCCGGAGGAATAAAAAGCAAAAGAAATACATTCAAAACACAAAGTCACGGCACATTATCAAGCACTATACTCCTTATAATTTTAACAAAATCACAGACATTTGTCATAATGACGACGGAATTCGGGAGTTGGTTCCATTCCTTTATTGCCCTAGGAAAGAAACTAAATTTAAAACAATCATTTTTGACAGATGGTTCCCTGATGTGCATGCTATGACGATGTCTCGTGCATTCACTGACACGTACGTCCATGTAATTATTTTTGTCTATCTTAACTAGACCGTGAATGATAAAAAAAATGAATTTCAGGCGGTCGCACTTTGTTCCTAATTCAAGAGAAGGAAGTTCAGCAAGTCTACAGAGTTCGGTGGGGGATGGTTACGATTATATTTATTAAAGATAAACTTGGAAGCAAGCCGCTGGACTTTATCAAGTTTGGACGAGTTAACAACTGTATATGGATCCCACACTACTTTTGCGTATTCAAGGACATGTCTCACCAGTGTTTTGTAAGCTAATGTTTTCAGTTCTGGCGAAGCGGTTGCAAGGTTTCTTCTGAGGTACCATAGCGCCTGGTTAGCTTTTCTGGACACTTTTTCCGTGTGTGGATTCCATCGTAAGTCGCTTGTAAAGGTCACTCCTAAGTACTTATTTTCGTCTACACGAGGTACGTTGGTGTCATCTATAAAGTAATCATGATTTAGGAAATGCTTTTTCCTTGTTATAGACATAACGACTGATTTTCGAGGGTTTAACTTCATTTGCCATTCGTCACACCAGTGTTTGATTTTGAGAAGTTCATTTTGCAGTTTTAGTTAATCTTGTTCAGTTTCTATTTTATTGTACAAAATACAATCATCCGCAAACAGCTTAATTTGAACTGATATTCCACAGCATATGTCATCTATAAATATTAAAAATAAAAGCGGTCCTAGCACACTACCTTGTGGAACTCCAGCAGCAACTGGAGCGGGTCTAAACACACAGCCTCCCAACTCAACGAATTGAACTCTCGATGAAATATACGAGCAAAACAAGCTTGTAATGATGGGGTTCTTAAACAAGGCGTTACCTTTAAGCAACAATCAAGGATGAGACACTTTATTGAATGCTTTTGCAAAATCTAAAAATATGACGTCCGTTTGGCCACGGTTATTTATAGTTTGAGAGAGATCGTGAACGGTTTCGATGAGTTGGGTCGTTGTGGAAAGACATTTACGAAATCCATGTTGGTATTGAAACAAAACATTGTGATCGTTAAGGAACGTTAAAATATGCTTTGAAACAATATGTTCGCGAAGCTTAGGGCATGTGTTGATGAGAGATATAGGTGGGTAGTTTTCCACACAAGAAACAGAGCCTCCTTTATGTTTGGGGACAATTTTGGCAATCTTCCAGGCGTTTGGCACAGAACCATTATTTATAGATGACTAAAAATATAGTAAGATATTTGCCAACCCATTCAACGTACCGCTTCAAAAGTGCATTAGGAATTCAGTCAGGCCCGGGACTTTCCTTTACATCTATGTTAAGCCAGAGGTTAATGACTCCTCCTCTTGAATTAATATGTCCCTAATTGGAGGATAGTCAGAAAAATCTCTATTTCTTGGTAAATGTTGGTCATCTCGAGTAAACACAGATGAAAAAAGGTATTGAATTCTCCCGCTCGTTGCTGACTGTTGTCGGAAGTAATTTCCTTTTTTCGGGAGGGATTAACATACCGCCAGAATTTAGCCGGGGCTTCCGTAATAAATTTCTTAAGAGTGACATTGTAAAATGTATGCTTCGAATCGTTAACAAGCCTCTTTAGATCGTGACTCAAGCTTTGCACTGTCATTTTCCTAGAGTCATTTGGTTTAATTGCATTAACTTTCGGACATCGCTTTATTTTTCTTTTTACATGTATAATTTCTCTAGTGATACAGGGGTTCTTATTTCTTACTGTTTTGATACGCGTAGGCACAAATAAACGAATACAGTATGCTGTCACATCAGCAAAAGAATTCCACAAATCTTCGGTAGCAGCATCTAACTGGTAGAGTAACTGGAAGTCGTCAAGCGATTTCTCAAGATAATCTAAAATGCTAACGTCATCTGCGGCCTCAAAATTAAGGACCTTTTGTGCGGAGGGCGACCAAGCCTGCAAGGGCTGAAGTTTAGCGTCATGCATGTCATTTTGTGATCTGAAATGCCTTCAAAAAGTTACCATTCCTAAAGAAGATGTGTTAGGTTTGTGGAAACAAATATTAGTTCAAGTAATTATGATGCAGCAGAAGTCGTTCTTGCGTGTTCTGTGACAACTTGAGATAAATTATAACAAAATGCAATTTCCAGTAGTTGCTCGCAGCTGGCCCCGTCTGTTGTTCCCACCGAAGGCATACTCCAGTCAATGCCTGGTAAATTAAAGTCGCCTACTAACAAGAGGTTTTTATTATGACATATTACAGAGTCCATGTATTGTCGCAACCTTACTAAAAAAGTCTACTGAGGAATTGGGGGGTCTGTATACACCGCCCAGGACTATAACCCTGTCATTCATTCTAATCTGAACCCATAGAGCTTCGATATCTTTAACCTCATCCAGTACAGTAAATACAATATTGCTTTTGATCAAAATTGCTACGCCTCCGCACCGTGCTTCCCTATCTTTCCTAATTGTGGTATAATTTGGTGGTGTAATTTCACTATCTAAAACATTGCAATGTAGCCACGTTTCTGTGATCACCATAGCGTCGGGTTCGTGATCAAGAACAATGCTTTCAATTAGGTCAACTTTATTTACAATACTTCGGGCATTTATGTTAATTAGGGGTATAGGGTGCTTTGTTGTGACGTAAATGATCCTTATCCTGCGTTCTCGGATATGATGAGCACCGATATCTTTCGTTGCTAACCTCGTCCCCGGGCATAAAGAACGTTGTTTATTTTGACCTTATCAAAAACCAATCTAGCTTTTGCGTCTTCCTTTCTTTCATCTGCAGTAGAGTTCCACAGGTTCTTTCGTATCTCCACAACTCTTTTTGGGAAATCCTCGTTAATGCTGATTTGGGTACCGTTCAGTTTGGAGCAATTCTTAAGAATTTCCATTTTATCCCGAAAGTCAGCGAGTTTCACAATAAGAGGCTGAATTCTACCGGGTATGTGCCTCCCAGGTCTTTGAATTCTGTCAATGGAATCAACCTTAACTTCCAGTATGCCCTTAAATACCTCATGAGTTACGCTTTTCACAAGATCTTCTTCCTTTTCTGGTGTTGCTTCACTGATACCTCAAATTATCAAATTATTTCTTTGGGATCGATTCTCAAGATCGTCGATTTGTTTGTATAAAGAAGTAATTTCGTGATCGTGACCGGTAAGCGTGGTTTCAATCTGATGAAGCCTGCCACTGGTTTCATCGACGATTAGTAATTTTTCCTCAATCGTGTCCAGCCTGTTTTGCAGCTTCTGTATATTGATTTCCGACGTGTCTTGTTTTACCTGAATTCCGTTGACCTGTTTAAGGATCTCTTTTTGGATCTGGAGCGTCTCAGAAAACATATTTTCAGTTATGGGCCCAGGGTTTTCTTCAACATCGCCGGAAAGCTTAAGTAGCATGCCCGCCACAGACAAACAATCATAAACACACTGGCCTAACACCCGTGGACACGGCAACACAACTAAGGCAACGTAGTCCCTACGAAACCCGTATTTCCGATCACCAACCTGCGTGAACGTGATTGGGTGCATGTTAGCCGATGATGCCACGGCAGGGTTGCCGTGTCCACTGGAGCTGGCGGCCGAGGGCACGCTTCTTATGTACTGTTCGCCAGGCCAGCAGGTGTCTCCTGACGGCGTCATCTTGTGCAGGGCTGCTGCGCCGGGAAAGCCTGCCACGTGCGTGGATAGTCACGGTGCAATCCTTGTTCTGTTCTGCAGTGAGTCGCCGGTGACCACGAAGCATCCCACAGGCGAGGATGCCTTCCACGATGATGAGGGGAATAACAGCGAGCCGCTGATTATCTGCGTGAACGTGATCGGGTGCATGTTAGTCGATGATGCCACGGCAGGGTTGCCGTGTCCACTGACCGTGTCCACATCGTTACTTCTGCAAGTCAACGGCAAACAAGAGTGTGCTCCTCACTGTACAGTTACTCTTCGATCTCTCTCACCATCAATACCCGCAAACACGCTGCCATTCAGAACGAAGCGCCAATCCACACAGACCCCTATCGAAAATGCGTCTATGGGGACCCCCAGGTTTTCTGAAATATTTTCACGCGCCACTCAAAGATGTTCGATAGGTTTGAGATATCCGTCAAAGTGTCCTATGGGGTGTGACGTACTCTTTGTGAATTCCTAAAGGCCGTCATAGACCCGTCATAGCTTTTTGAGAGGCCTGTGGGGCCTGCCCAATCCTATCCGTGAAACCACGCCACCCATGACAATCGTTTTAACGTGGTTGTGGTAGAGATAACGCGACCCTTCAGGATATATGCGTCGGGAAAGCCGCTTAGCCATTGTTTTTAATCAGGTGGCCACGACGAGTTTTGGAAATTGAGATGTTTGTTTGTGTGTAGGCGGTGTAGTTTGAAGATGAACAGGGACCTTCACTTTAGAGAACTTCGCAGCAGCAGCGGTGGCGCTTAGACAACCTCGTCACTGACACAGTGGTCATGCTATATCACAGAAAACGAAAGTTGGAAGTCACCACAAGACGGAGGACGCCAGCAAAAATATCACTTTCATGAGTTGGTCAATTTGCTGCCTTACACCAGGGGACTAGGCTACAAAAAGACGAGCTCGGCCAAGGAGCCTCACTTTGCATCAGCGGAGGTGGCGCTGAGACAACCTCCTCACTAACACATTGTTCTGCTACATCGCAGGTTGGATATAGTTGATTATACTTGTCCTCTTGTTTACTTGTCGCCATTGCTGCTGCTGTTGCTGTTGTGTCACGGATCTTGTTTGTCTACATCGCTACTGCACAAGTGAAATGTCCAACGGTACCAATGGCATTTGTATATCGTGTGAAGTATCTCAGAAAAAGATAGAAAAATGCTGTGTTCCGAGTGTGAGTTTCCGTAGAACTTAGGCGATTGCTCTGGAATAGTCGAGTCAACGTTCAAATCTAATTGTGATAGCTGGCATAAATCATGGCGGTGTCAAACCTGCAGACTGAATAGGCACCGAAGTGCACAGATCGTTAAAGAAAGAAGTGACTCCAATTTGGATGCCTCTGCGGTCATGATGACACTCGCAGCAATGAACAAAATGCTAGACACTTTTTTGGATCTCAAAAACACACTGGCTGGAATAGAGCATTCCATTCAGATGTTGTGAGACAAGTATAACGCAAAGATAAACCACGTGACCCTACACGAAAAGCGTATAAAAGAACCGAGGAAAAGAGTTGAAATAGTCGAACCAATCGATGCGAAGGCAGAAATCAAACTACTAAAGGAACAGGTGAATGAACTTGAATGGCTGTCACGCCGACAAAAATTGGAACTTCATGGTATACCACTGACTGAGAAAGAAAACTTACTGAAACAAGTAAACAGTGTGGAAAGGATGCTGAACATGCCAGAGTTGACCGCTAGTGATATCGTGTCAGCGCACAGACTTGCCTCAAAGTCTGATAAGGTCCCTTGAGTTATCGTGCGCTTCGCAAGCCAGATAACCTGGGATCAGACATGTACACGTTACCCAAAAAAGTAACTAAATACCGTTACTCGTTACTCGCTCAAAATTAACTAAATACGTTACTCGTTACCGATTCGCAAAAGGAACGCGTGAGTTATCTCAAAAGTAACGAGTTACTTTTCACGTTACTTTAACGACCAAGTACACAACTTCTTTTGTTTCATGGTCTATCGTTTTCTTTTTAGTAGTCGTTGCACTTAAGCAGTAGCTGCCTCTCTAAGTTTTCATCAGTTATGTTTCCCCGCTTCCTTGAAAATACATCTCCGGCGACGCTGAAGAGTCCTTCTACCGACACGCTCGAAGGAACGGCAGTGTTGTGCTTCAGAAAGAGCTATTGTGGATCTTTGAGAACCGCGCCTTCATTGAGGACAGCGGGCAATTGGTTATGTGCCTTCCCGTGTTCGCCACCTCCGGGTTTATATTTGGTTTGTGCACGATACTAGAATTTTCAACCAACGAACCTTGTTGTGTTCGCTGGGTGAAGGACATTCCCAGCTGTAGAGTTAAGTACAGCAATGTTCATCGCTGGACACGTCAGTCGAACTGTTCGACTGACGTGTGTGACTGTCATACTGTTTAGTTGTTTTTCGGGTCGCCTACCTATACCGTTCTCGCAATAGACGCATACTCAGGTTAGAATGAAAACAAGGCCGTTTAAGCGGTGTTGTACACGTTACTCCTCAAAAGTAACGAGATACCGCTACTGGTTACTTGGCCTTAAAAGTAACTAAATACGTTACTCGTTCCTTTTTTAGAGAAGTAGCTAAATACGTTACTCGTTACCGAAAATAGTAACTAAGTAGAAGTAACTCGTTACTTGTAACGCGTTACGTACATGTCTGCCTGGGATCTATCGTTCCGTAGGCGCTTGAGCCAGAAAGAAGCGGAAACAAACGTCTTCCTTTTGGAAAATCTGACGGGGCATGAACGATTGCTTGTTTGGACGACAATGGAATGGGCAAGGGCAAACGCTTACAAGTATGCCTGGTGCAGGAATGACGATGTACTCTTGAGGAAAGAAGATGGAGGGCGAGTGCACGAAATCAGGAACAAAGATGACTTATGGAAACTGGAGTCTAAAGTTTCAATATTTGTCATTATTTTTATTTATTTTTTCTGGAAGGGCTAACCAAATTAATTTCTTGCCGATTTATGTTGGTAACGTGTTTGCATCCCTGCACAATTTTGTATTTTTCCTGTTTTATTTGAACGCACAGTCCTTGCGTAATAAATTTTGTCAGCTAGATCCATTTTTGCAGAGTTTCGACTTTCCTTTTGATGTTATTATATTAACAGAAACATGGTATACTATAGATGATACTCTTAAACTTTTAAGTAACTATGAAAGCTAGAATTTATGTCGAAATTGAAAAAAGAGGAGGGGGTTTCACCGTACATAAAAAATACCATACACTGCGGCATGATAGATGCATTTTCGGCAATTACCGAGTATTATAAAGTTTTGACTTTGCAGCACGCACATAACGTTTTTGTGTTGTGCATCGCCCTCCTGTTGGCAGCATGACTGGCTTTCTAAAATATCTAGACGAAATCTTTCTTTTATCGGTAAGAACAACCTGAATCTTGTTATGGGTGGTTATTTTAATATCAATATGCTTCTGTCATCAACATAGTAATCAAAATTTATCATGCATTATCAGTCGTATTGTTATATCTGTACCATTTGTCAGCCAACTCGTTATAGTAGCGGGAATGAAACATGTGAGATATTTTCTAACAAATGTACCCAAAGAACGTGCACATGCTGGTCTTATAGGAGCGACAATAAGTGGCAATCTCCCTGTTTTAATGTTTGTATCTCTCGATATGATCAAACACAAGCAAATAGGTGTGCATAACCTTAATATCCGTGATATTAGTACAAAACGTATATAATATTTTCGAGAACAAATTAACACAACAGACTGGAGTGCGGTTCTGTCTAAGGTGCATAGGAGAGTTTTCTTGAAAAGTTTTGCGATATTTATAATCGTGTGTTTAAGTTCAAAAATCATATAGTTCATAAAAAGTGTAAAAACAATGAATCAGAGCAGAACTATTAAAAATGAGGCAGAAAAAAAGTCACTTTATAAAAAATGTATGCGCGCAAAAGGAATCCAGTTGTATCGTCAAGTTTTAAGAGGCAAAGAATTAAGATAACAAGTGGGCTACGGCGGGCCCAACCGTCATACTATTATTTGCTTTTTCCGAATGAAAAGACAACGGATATTTTGTGTAAGAAGTTAAATTCGATATTACATGAAGGACGTCAGTTTGGAGAAACAACCGAGATTACGATTGAGGGGATATTAAAAACAAGGTAAAGTTCTTGCAGACACTTTCAATGATTTTTTGTCGACTTAGTTAATAGCGTTCCCTCTGTTGAAGCTTCAAAATATGTAAAGTTTCTTTCTGACACCATAATTCCCTCCCAACTAGCGAGGAACAAATTATTTCAATTTTTATGAGTCTAGAAAACAGCAAAAGTTGTGATTCTCAGGACATTCAAATAAAGTCCATTAAATATGTTATACTGCCCATTCAGCCGTCGTGACTAAGTAGGGCTGTTTTAAAGTTAGTATCGCGCCTAAGTAGTCGCGAGCTAAGAGAAAAATCAGACTAGGGATCGACTAGTTCTGCGGTATTCACGAGCGCGAAGCGAGCGGGTGACTATCTAGTCAGAACTAAGAAGCGGAAGTGACATAAAATGATAGGTCACGCGCACGCGTACTTAAGGGCCGCGGCGTAAATGGGCATTTTATCGTATAAAAACTACTATTTAAATGTTTATCAGGACGAAAAAAGTTACAATAAGAGACCAATTGCCCGAGACAGAGTTTTACAAAGAAAAATTAAAAGAAACGCAAGGAAGAAATACGGAAGCCGCAGTGCCAGCGACATAAACAAATATGGAAGCGCTCGCAAATGCGTTTTTTCTCGCCGTCCAGCGCCCTGCAGAGATCGCTTTAGCGGTATCTCTGGCCGTGGAACATGCCTATTTACACAATATTTGCTCCTCCAATTCTTTCTACATGTGTCCCCCAGCGTTCAGAGACAGTAAGTGCTTCGTTAGCGCTGGCGGTCAGCGGTGATACGAGTTGGCCATGGCGCTGAGCCGCTAGTCACCCGCTAAACACCGGCTAAACTAGCGCTATCCAATGACTAAGATTTGTTAGTCGACTTCTTAGTCGGGAGGGGCGACTAGGCCCTAAACACGACCGGTGAATACCAAGCGCTCATTTAGCGGCGACTATCACTCGCCATGTGATCTTCTTAGTCGACGACGTCGCTAGTCGGTGGTTAAACAGGCGCTACTCGCGCCTGGTGAATACGGGTGATAGAGTCTATCGCTTTCATTTTAACTCATATATTAAATGTATGTCTCTAAACTGGCGTTTTACCGTGTAAAATGCAGATAGCGAAGGTTTATGGCAGATATAAAGCAGTAGATAGGAATGACCTTAGTAATTACAGGCCAGTCTCCATTTTACCAATATTTTCAAAAGGATTGGAAAAAATCATACATAAAAGGACTTCATACATTTTATTTGGAAATACTCAATTCTTAGTCCCCGGCTGTGCGAGTTTCGGAAGGGTACTCGACAGATTTAGCGTCATTAAACCCAAAAGAGATAATCCTAAACAATATTGAAAACGAACTTCTTACATTGGTAGTCCTTATCGATTTTGCAAAAGCCTTCAATTGTATTAATCATAAAACTCTTTTTCAAAAACTAGAAATTTATGGTATTTGGGGAAGAGCCTTGAAAATAGTCGAGAGTTACTTACAGTTTCGCTTTCAAAGTGTTGTAATAAATTGGCATAGTTCTAAGCCTAGAACATATAATGCAGGTGTTCCACCAAGCAGTAATTTAGGGCCTCTTTTATTTAACCAGTATATTAACCACATAGCTAACATTGACGATGAAACAAACATGATAATTTATTCAGATGATGATAGCATATTTTTTGCGTGGTCTGATATTTCGGACATTATGAAGACAGGTAATACATTTCTAGATATGCTTTATACGTGGACAGTACTCCACTCTTTAGTGGTAAATAGTAATAACACGAAAGCTGTTATTTTCTGGTCAAAGAAGGAAAAAATTAGCGGAAATCAACTTCTCTTTTTAGAATCATGTGGTATAGAAATTGTGCAGAATGTCAAAGTTTTTGGTGTTGTGTTTAATAAATACATGTGATGGCATGAAACATTTCAGATGATAGCGGAAAAACTATCGAAGGTGGTACTTTTAATTTATAAGCATAGAAAAATCTTACCCCAGTCTGTACTAACTCTTGATTCTACTTTAGTTTCAATTTTTGTTTCTTGGTATGGGGAAATAAAACTTCTGCAAATATTCATCGTATTCATATACTGTAAACGACTAAATTTTTGCGCAGACCTAATTTTCGCGAATTTCGCGAATCGCCTACAAACGCGAAAAATACGTCCCGCGAACAATTCGGGCAATATGTGGACGCTACGGAAGATACATTCGATTCGCGAAAATTAGAACCCGCGAATAATTTCAAACTTTCAGCTTTGGTCCGATTCGCGAAAATTTGAGCCCGCGAAAATTAAGTGTTTACAGTACTTCAGAAAATGGTAATTTGCATTTTGTGTAGTGAAGCACATGACAGCCACACGGTACAGTTATTCAATAAATTAGGAATTGTTCCAATCACGAACCATTATGCGTATAAACTTGCCCTAGCATATACAGCAGCGATAAACCACCCGGAAAATAGTCTTCTTCTCTCTTTCCCTTCACTCACGAAACACCTCGTATGCAACCCGCCATGCCGACGCCAGGACTTTCCCGCGCTCGAGAACAATCTACGGAAATCAGATGGTTAAATACCAACTACCTAAAATGTAAAAAAAAATATATCGCGGAATATTACGATTGATTACATTTCCAAGAAACGTACTATCTTTGCTAGTTGCGTCAGAACTCTGATTGGGTACTCTAGAGAGCGGTTTTCTTTGAGTGCCTCTTCTGCTGTTGCTGTTGGTGGAGGAGAGGGCACATGTCAAGCAGTTTTGTACTGTTCTTTTTTTCTCCTCCCTCTCTTTTTGTATGAAGAGGAATAAAGAAACTTGAAACTTGAAATTTGAATATTGAGTGTGTGCTCATAGGCCGTCTGTCACTGCCTAGGAGTCCAGTCGCCAAGGAGGCGACCGCCCCATGTGGAGAATCGAGGAGGCGCCGACCTAGCGGTATTGCGAGGCGAACACAGGAGACGCGATCCTGTCCGCTGGGTCTTATTGTGAAGCGAGAGCCGTCCGCGTGAAGAGCCCCCGCGCCCCGCCGCCAACCTTGGCACGGCGAAGGACGACCGGAGGGCTGAGCTTCCCTCCGCCGCGCGCTGGGGAGATGTTCCAGGTCCAGCCAGGCCCTTCTCCAGGGGTCGGCGGGAGAGAAGGTGGTGCGGGAAGCCACTCGTGCGCACTTTGCTTGCTGTTGCCGCCGTGGCTGTCCGGAGCGGACCGGTTTCCTCCAGGAAGGTGGGCATGACTTTGAGGGCACGCTCCTTGGTCTGTTTTGACTCGTGCGGTTTCATCCTTGGTTCACCAGGTGAACGCCAGTGCTGTATAGGCCGACTTCAGCACCGCTCGAGCGTCATCGTGTTCGGCGCATTCTAGGAGAAGGTGGCCGGTGTCGGCCCACTCGCCGAAAGCCTGGCAGTCAATCAGCGTCCCACCGCATCTATACTCTGTTTCACCTTATGATGTACCGCAGGAAAGGCTACAAGCGCGAGCTCCTTGCTCTAAGAGTCTAGGGCACATCTCGGCGGCAGAAGCTCTTGTGCGCCAAGGGCAGCTGTCAACGCTTTGAGCTCGCGCTTCTAGCCTTCGATGCGCTACAACATAAGGTGAAACGGAGTATAGTGCCTGCACAGCGGGGTCAAGGCGCTGTGGATCCTTAGATGGTGCTTGAGGGCCGCTGTCCGACCCTGTTTCTTGCGCCTCTTCGTCCATCCGGCTTCAGAAGCATCCATCGAGCGAAAAAGGACACCGTAGATGCCGCCGCGACGGCACCAGGGACGATACCGTGACTGTGCTCAGGATTTTTCAACGGTTGCGGTTGTTGACATCGCATGTGTGGTTTTCGCTAAACGTGCTTACTGACAGCGTTTACGTGTCCGTGTGATCCACCTGCTTGGTTTCATTAGTTGAACTACCGTATATCAAGAATTTAACCAGCGGCCTTGTGAGTGCATTCAAAGTTATTTTTCGTGATATCGAACTCGGTTGTCTCTATTTGATTTGATCACTTTCGTCTACAGCTCATTGCGCCCGGGTTTGAGCAAGCGTTGGTCGTTATCGTTTTCTTAAGTTAAACATCGATGTAAAAATCAATGGCTGAAATAAAGTTCTAATTTCATTTTAAACCGCGTTTTTTGCCGATGGTTCACAGCCATTTGGGCGTCTGAAGGGTTGATGGGCTAAGCGGGTTTGGGCTGAACGGTCTGACGGGCTGAAGGGGTTTGATGGACTGAAGGGATTTGGTGGAATGAAGGGATGTGAAGCGCGGAGAAGGTCCCATAATACATCATGGCTGAAAGGTGTAGTTTAATTAGGGACACCTTGATAAAAAATTTATACATTATGGGGCTTTGACATCGTTGTGATTAAAAGAGTTTGATCGGGCCCTAGTTAGAAATGGACCCTCACGCAGCTGTTACATTCAATTCCTACTTCGCACCGTGGTAACGTATCGAATGTATAGGTCTGGAATCATCAGCTTAGGAGCCACTTCAACGTCTGCCTTCCTCAGTAAACAGATACCACTTTTTCAGAAGATGATAGTGATCAAATGTGAAAGATATAATTTTGGAAAGGGCATATTATGCAATTAAATTGAAAACTATCTTGTGCGAAAGATGGCAACAGTACGAATGTTCTAGTGTTGTCTCAAGAGAAATTTACAAACGCCACAGTATGTATTAGAAGGTCAACTGATGCTGAGTACTTAGTTGGGTAACCTATTTGGAATAAGGATGCATCGGTCAATGATTTCAACGAAATTATGTGGCTATACACTCTTTGCTCCTGTGAGCGTATTCAAAATTGAAAAAAATAGGCCACCTCTAAACGTTGAGGTTCCTATAAAAAAATTACAAATGGTGATGGCGCTGCGTGTGATTTAAATGGTTATTTTCCAATATATTACATATTGCTGCGTTCAGTATCTGAAAGTGTTTAATAACCGGCATCACTAAATCTAATCATTTATACTTCCATCTTCGAAATATTTTAGCGTAGTTGTTCTTGCATGCGCACGTTGGCGGTGTGTCAGTGTCTTTAAGATCGGATTTTCACAGCACTTGAACGACATCTAGAACACGCCGGAAGCGCTAAAAATACAAAACAAATTCAACTGTATATGGACGACGAAAGAAATATTAGACTTCAAAATCGACCTAATTGCGTAAGCTCCCGGAAATGTTTTTTTTATTATTATTGTAATCACTTAGACTGTTTTAGACAGCGGTATTTCCCAAGGAAAGACGGTTAAAGCTCATCTAAAACAAGGCAGTACATCACTTTTTTTTCACTCTGCCTCTCTCTGCCTCGTCGTTGTGCTTGTGCCGGCGTGATTTGTTTTGTCCTCGTTCTTCGAATTTCGCGTTCCATCGCGCTCGGAATTAAACGCCGCCCGCACGGCCAAAGCAGTGAATGCTAAAAAGATAACTTATCCATCCTCTTTGATTTTGGCTCAGATAAACTTTGTTTTAATCTCATGACAATGACACAAATCTTGATTACTTTATACCATATAATAAAAACAATATTACGTATCGAAAAAGCAATAAAAAAGGTGAAATCGTTAAGCAAATAGTTTTCAGAGTTTATTTTACGAGCAATGTTCGATTGAAATTGTCGTCACCAAATCAATTTTACACAGAATATTTCATTAGCATTTTTAATGAGAATTTAAGCCACCTTAATTATTTTTCTTGCCCTGCTACGTCGCCATAATTCAACAGAGAGAGAGAGATTCATAAGAACTAACTCATCGGGTGGCTACATTTGTTTGATCACAAAAAAAAACATATTTTTTTAATAACGCAAATTGCAGAATCTGAAAGCAAAGGAGATTGTCTTAAATATTCACTAGCCTTTAAGTTTGTTCCGCCAGTCCTCCAGTCTTTTGATAATTTTAGGCGCTCAGTAGTATCTGTCGATATGAGACCTCAAAGTGAACCATTAAAGGGTTACCTAACTAAATATTATATCGATGGGACCACTATTTTTAGAAAATGAATGTCCCCCACTTAAAACGAAAACTTCTCGAAAATTACTTTGAGTTAAGGTAATTTCCGAAACACGTTACAATTTCAGTGTTGACATCTATAAATATAAGTGTTTTTTCGGAATCACCCCGATTTCAAACAATGTGTCGCGTAATAAGTGTTGGAATACGATTGTTTTTGTGGAACTTATTTTCTGAGATACGTGCCCTATCCAGTCACTTAAAACTGCACTAAGCTCCCCTTTCCTAAACTAAAAAAAGAAGATAAATGCCTCAATGCCAGAAAGTAAACTGCAAAATATCAACGCAATATTTAGGTCGAGAGACAATTTTGCATCGGACAGCAAGCCTGCTCTTTGGAAGCGTAGACTCGAAACAATAAAGACAATCTCTTTCGGAATCGCTCTTGAAACACCGAACTCCTGAAAATATTTCGAAGTGCCAGGATTGCAAAAATATGTCACAAAAAATACTTTTTGGGCAGTATTTACGTTTTGAGACTGACTTTTATTGAAGAGATTTTCCAAAGCGTGGCTCTATGTTGGCATATCGTCCCGAGATAGAAGCACGTCCGTCTCAATCTCAAACTGAGCATTGCGACCTAATGATATGCTAAAAGTGTTTTTTCCGGGTAAGTATTTTTATTTTTGCCACGTGGTCTATCCAGTTACTGAAACATTTGGGGAGTTCAGTGTTTATTTAGGAATTTCGTAGGACTTTACAGTCTATTGAAGTCGCTTTTAACTTATCCGCTGTCCGCTGTTTTGGTATGTTAGATTAATTTGCCCTGTCAGAAACAAATTTCTAAACGAATCTTTTATAAGTGTTGAGCTCCGCACCTATTCTCCTAACTTGACAGGCTGAGGGGTAAAAAAGTTCAATGCAATCAATATCAAACAGGTAATTGTCTATAAATATTTAAGATATTAAAGCTTTTGTTGTATTTTTCTGTATAAGAAAACTAATAAAAATGTGGGCACTTAGCAACCTACATGGTGATTTCCACCGACAAACTCCGAAAGACTCTCCCAGGCGTGCACCTTAAATATGATTTATTGAACCAAATGTACTCGATGGTCGTCATATATCAGCAAACAAATGAAAGTTAATTACAATCTGATGTTTTCCTTCCGGTATAAGCATGACTTAGAGAATGAAGTGCACCCTCAGTTTGAGATTAATAGGCTCTCTCGTAAAAGAAACTTTAAAATTACTGTGAAAAACAGGGTAAGCGCAATATCAACTTACGGTGAATACCGCTCAATCGTCGCTGTGCTAACCTACTTAAAAACGCATAAGCATTTTATTGTTATTTAATTTTGTGGGTGTGTCCTCTCCAGTGTTAGCCGTAACGCGTTACAAGTAACGGTGCCACCGGTAAAGCTTTTTTTGTAACGTGTAACGTACTCGTTACTTCTTCAGAATAGTAACGGGTAACGTACTTACGTTACTTATTTCAAGTAACACGTATCGTAGTTACGTTAGTCGTCACTTCTTGACCCTAAGACTTAAAAAAACTACAATTCAATTTTTTGTGTTTTTAGAAGCTATGCCTGTGCATATTATAGTCTTTTTGCGTTCTACTTTATGTATTTTTCGTCAGTGTTTTGGTGAAACCGTAAAAAAGATCAATTATGATGTGTTTCGGCATGAATATAATGTTTGTTGAAATATGGCGCTTATCCATACCTGTACCGTCAAGACAGTGAAACGTGTTAAATCATAATTAAAAAGAAACGCAAACGTACTCTTTTTATCGGTAGCAGTAACAGTAACGCGTTCCTTTTATTTTAATGCAACGTAGGTGAGCAACGCGTTTCTTTTGTTTGCAAGTATCGAGTAATATATTTTTTTCACTTTTTTCGGTAACGTCTGCAACTCTGGTCCTCTCCTCTAGGCAGATATGAGTCAGTCACAAATACATTTTTTTAAAGTTCGCAGGCAGCAGTGGCAGCAGCCCGTGGAACGTCGCATAACAACTCTGATCTGCCTTTTTCAGTGCCGTGACTTAGACCCGGTGAAAAGAACGGCTGCGTCTGAACTTATCTGCAGCTTGGAACAACCACCCCTTCACGGCGACGCGGCAGGAGCAGAAGACCAACGCCCCAAGCAAGTTTTATCACCGTCTTCGACGTCACCAGCGCATGTCACTTGTGTGGCCTACATGAGCGACCGTCAGCGCCTGAGACCGACATAGGCAGCAGTGGCAGCAGCCCGTGGCACGTCGCGTAACAACTCTGATTTGCCTTTTTCAGGTTGGTGTATCATTTTTACTCTCACGGAGTCATAAATATTTGTACTGTTGCTGCTGCTACTGCTGCTTCTACTTGGTTTAGTGCTTGCTTGTTTTGCTTGTCATAGTCACGCGTAGTTATTCTAGGCTGCCAGCATGGCAGAAGTTGACGTACTACGCGTACTCGGAACTATCAACGAAAAACTTTAGATCCTTTTGACGCTCAAGAAATCCGTCGGTAGCATTGAACTATCAGTGCAACAGCTTTCCGATAAATACGATGAAGTGCTCAAACAAATCAGGAAACAAGGGAATGATATTGAAACGCTGAAACAGCGGTTGAAAGTGCTTGAAAAGAAAGAAAACGAAATGGAAATTGACAAACTAAAACATTACTTGAATGAACTTGAGTGGCGTTGCAGAAGCCAAAACCTTGAAATTCACGGTGTTCCCGAAACGGCAAACGAGGACTTTATGACTAAGCTGAACGAAGTTGCACAAATGCTCGATCTGCCGCAACTGAGTGCGAACGAATTGGTCTCGCTACACAGGCTCCCATCTAGAGCAGACACAGTACCAGGAATTATCGCACGTTTTGTGAGTCAGAGCACCCGTGATTTGTGGCTGGAGAATAGGCTAAAACTAAAGGGCAAGGACGGAAAGACGTATCTCACGGAAAACTTGACAAAGCACGACAAGAACTTGCTCTGAGCCACGAAGCAATGGGCCAAAAATAACGGATTCAAGTTTGCCTGGCACAGGAATGGAAAAACGTTTTTTCGGAAAGAGGAGAGAACGAGCGCTATTCCTATCTCTACTGAGAATGACTTGCGTGGTCTTTCTTAGAATGATCACGGTCATGGTCGTGATTTGTTTTGTCAATTTATTTTTCATGGCCAGTGAAGACGTTGTACTCCCGCAAAATCTGAAACGTTATCTTTGTGCATGCATGACATGTTTTCATTTAAATGTTCAGTCAGCGAAAAACGAAGCTGTCGATCTTGAGTTGCTTTTTGATCAATTTGGTTTTTCTTTTGAAACAATAATGCTTACAGAAACATGGTATGTGAATGACAGTGATGTATTAAGGTTGTCATTGTACCGATCATTCTATATTAATCGTAGTGCGAAACGTGGGGGCGGTGTAGCCATTTTAACGAAACATTCTCTTTGTGAGTTGGTAAGCGATTTCAGTTGTATTACACAGGATTACGAAATATTGTGTTTGCGTAGCTAGCAGACTGTCTTTGCTGTAGCATATCGACCCCCAAATGGTAACATTAAAGCTTTTTTTTAAATTTTTCGAATCTTTTTTGGTATTCGTTAACCAGCAAAAGTATAATGTTGTTTGCGGTGGTGACTTTAATATTGATATGTGTACGTATACCACTATTACAAGAACATTAAACTTGATAATTCGCACAAATAGCTGCGAAAATGTTATCACCAGACCCACAAGGATTACTTGCCACTCTGAGACATTAATAGACCTGTTTATCACAAACTTCTCTAACGATTGCTTAAAGGCTGGTGTCATCGGTTCTGATCTGAGCGACCACCTTCCAATATTTATTTCGGTTAAGAGTATTCAAAACAAAGTTAACAAAGAAACAACGAACACTACTTCAGAAAATAACTACAGATAAACTTGATAGTTCTAATATTGCTGTTGCAAATACAAACTGGACCAGTGTATTAAATGAAGATACAGCCGATGGGGCTTACTACGCTTTCATAGATTTATTTGTGGATCTATAAAAAATATACTGCCCCTTCAAATCAATTAAAACAACCAAACACGTAAGAAAACCTTGGATAACGCCAGATTTATTATCCAAGATTCACACCAAAAATGTTTTGTACAGCCGATTTGCTAAATCTAGAGACGAGAAAGACCTCAAAATATTTAAAATGTACCACAACGTCCTAACAAAAGAGTTAAAGCGTGCTAAAGAACGCTACCACTTCAAGGTGTTCAAGCCAGCAGAGGGACGTACGGACGTCACGTGGAAGGAGTTAAACTCTCTTTTAAATCGAAACCGTTCATCTATTTCAATTAATAAAATGGTGCGTAACGGTGTAGAACTAACCAGATGTTCTTTGGCGAACGCTTTTAACGCGCATTTTGTGAATATTGGAAGCGGGATTGATACTCTAAAGTCTTGTGTTTTTGATGATGATAGAAACAGCAGCTCGATTTTTTTAGAACCGGTTGTAGAACCTGAGGTCATTAATGTGATCTTACAACTTAAGAATAGCGGAGCTTGTGACGTGGATGGTTTACAAATAAGGCCTGTTAAGTATGTTGTTCATTTATTAGCAGCAGTGCTAACGCATATATTTAATCTTTCTTTGGTTACTGGGGTTTTTCCTAAACGAATGCAAATAGCCAAAGTGTCAGTACTACACAAAAAGGGGAGTGTAAATGATATGGGTAATTACAGACCAATTTCTATATTGGCAGTTTTTTCTAAAGCCCTTGAAAAGGTACTTCACACACGTCTAACTAATTTTTCAACTAAGCATAATTTGATAACTGCTTCGCAGTTTGGTTTTATAAAGCATAAATCTACCGAGGCTGCCCTCCTCGTCCAGAAAGAATTCATCTTGAAATATTTTGAAGGAAAAAAATTGTTCTTGGGATATTCATAGATTTCACAACGGCTTTTGATTGTCTAAATCATGAAATTTTACTAGCAAAATTGGATACATATGGCATTCGAGAAAATGTTTTGCAGTTAGTGAAGTCTTATCTAGAGCGTCGAATGCAACTAGTTTATATTGATGGATATTCGTCAAGTTCGAAGCGTATTCTTACTGGTGTTCCCCAAGGAAGTATATTAGGTCCTTTTCTTTTCAATATTTACGTTAATGATATTGTGAATATTAACTCTGATGCAACAATTATCAACTATACCGACGACACTAGTTTGTTTTTTTTCAGCTGAAAATGTCGATGTGCTATTTGACATGGCAAATCAGGCGTTATCTGCATTAGCAATTTGGAGTCGTATTAATTCCCTACAAATCAACGTCGATAAAACAAAAGCAGTGCTTTTTCGCCCAAAACATAAGGAAGTCACTATTACAAGAGATATCGTTTAAATCTCATCCAAAATAGAGGTTGTAAAATCTTTCAAGCTCTTAGGTGTCATTTTTACCGAGACTATGTCATGGGATAGTCATGTTAACTCCCTTATTTCTAAGCTGTCACAAGTAGTAGGTGTGATAAACCGCCACCGGTACATGTTACCAGCAAGGGTAAAATTATTAATATATAAGTCGTTATTTTACTCCCACCTAAATTACTGTAATTTAGTCTGGGGTACAACAACGTCGACGAATCTAGAAAAAATATACTTGTTGCAAAAGAAAGCGTTAAGGGCTATAGAAGACGTTCCATTTGACTTCCACACAGCTAGTTTGTTTAAAAAGTTTCGCGTTATCAATATACACGCTCGCTTTAGCTACAGACTTGTCACAAGTCTAAGACTAGAACAAATTAGGGGTACAAACTTTTTGATAAACCTTGGACAGCTCTCTGAAAATATTCACGCGTATTCTACCCGTCGTGCAGAATGTTGGGAGGTGGTCACTGCAAGAACGAACTATGGCACACAAATGCTCAAACATACTATCCCAAAAATACTTAACTTGCTTAAAGATGAAGGAATAGAATTCAGTGCATTGTCCCTTAGAAAAATTAGACTAATTTTCTCCACAAATGAATCTGAGTATGAATCAAACTTTTGGAGTCTTATAACTTCTGTCTACAAATAGGTCACTTTTCTGTTATAGCAGATGATAAAATATGTAGTCTGAAACACGCTTTGTTAAATTGCGGTAATGAAAATTTGTGAATGTTTTTGTCTGTTTTATTTAGTTGCTGCTAGTGTGCCTTGTAGGCGGTCAAGGACTTGTCAAGCTGTGCCATACAGCTTTTCTCCTTGATCGCCACCATCAACGTTCGATGGAAATAAACTCATTATTATTATCATTAAGTTACTGAAAGCAAGAGGCCATTCACCTCTGAGAGTTCCCAAATATAGACAAAGCAGTAACTAACCCAAAATATCGAGTCATACTAAACTCCACATTGCATACCCGACGGCGCACCACGATGGAAAGTCGCGCGTAGACACCGGCGGGTAGGTCTCAAACTGAGTACGGTGGCAAGGGCTAGACGCGAGAACCGCAGTTCAACGATCGGTGAACCCGCTATCAATGCACTTTTTCCCAAACTTTCACGCCCGGGAGACGGCATCTCAAAAGTGGATCTCACCATACATCATTGCAATGCCACACTCTCGAGGGCTGCAACCAGGCCCGTATTGGGGTCGACTTGCGCTCTGACAGTACAATCTCCCCTTTTACCATGAAAGGCAGATCCAAGAGGCGATAAAGCGAGGGATTCCTGCCATCCCTTTTGTGCGCTTGCTCCTCCCCCCCCCCCTCAGTGGTAGATAGCGGAATGCTAAACGAATATACGGGTGCGTTCCCATCCATATCGCTCCTGCGTGTGGCGTTGGAACCGTCATTATTATTAATAGTCGCGCTCCCCTTTCTGCTGCATAGATAATTCAAGGCCGACTTCCTGAGCAGCGGTATATAGCTTCGCCTTTCTCGGAGAAAAGGATAAAAAACAAGGAGGCTTAAGCCTGAACCGTGAGACCTACCTATTTATCACGCCGAGCTCGTGACGTGTACGAAAACTATCATTCCTCGTTGTACGTATTTTTGTAAAATTAATAAATTTCCCTTGCGGTGTGTTACAATTTTGTTTCGGTCTTACCTCAGAAAGCTGTATACGCTTTCTGGCCGGAATGTAGACAAAATGTCCAGCCTTTCTGCTTTTTTTTTGTTCAGGTTATACCAAGTTAGAATGACTCAATTTTCTCTTTTCTAAAAAAAACTGCTCGTCTCTTCAATCAATCGTAAAACGTTTGACGCAGTACGATATAAACTGAAGTGACCACGTAACCGTACTTTATTGAGTAGAATCAGCAGGTAGACAAATCAGCATGACATGGCGTTTTGCAGACAAAGCCAACTTTCAGATTAAAAAAAAAAACAGAAAATACATGCTATACTTATTAAGGAATTGTAATTTTTAATAATGTTAATATCTTTGTTTTCGTGGCTTGTTATTTTGGCAGTTTGAAAAATCGTAAACTCCAGAAGTGTTACCTGGGTACGAAATTCCGCGTTTGGGCGTGCTACGCTGTGTATTAGTTACAATGCTGTAATATAATCCTGGGATCTATTTTTTGCGATATTCTGTATTTAAAGACATTCCCGAAAATTAGGCCACCGCAAAAATTGAGTTGCTTACAGTAACAAGCAGTATCTCCTCAACATTCATGCATTCCGTGTGAAAACATGTGTAATATTAATATTCTCAAATACTCTTTGCAGGAGCAATACACCAAGAGTACATCAGCGGCTTGTTATTCGGAAACTGTAAGATAGACAACCACCTCATATTAAAGTAGTCTCCTTTAACATCTCACCGACGGAGATTACGAGAAAGCAAAACCAGATTGGGTTACACCTACCAGATTACAAGCCCGGGGGATGAATTTTCTACGACTCCCAGAAGATGAAAACGCGCTGCACGAAATGGAGTCGACTGCCGCATGAAGCAATCCCCCCTCCCCCCCTCACTCACACGCACACACGCACGCACGCACGCACGCACACACACACGCACGCACGCACACACACACACACACATACAAACAGGTACAAGAAATCGCTGAACTCCTTCAAGTTTTCAGGAAATCGCAGCGTGTCTTTTTTGAGCACGAACATAAATAATTCAAACGAGTTCCTTCTTTTTTTTTTTTTTACTCCGGTTTGTTATTTTGCCAGTTCCAACAGATCCTGAATGCGTAAATAAAACTCCAGGTTATGCTGGTGAACCAAATAAATGAAAGTGCACGGATCAAGGAGCCCCTTTCATATTACGATAGAATTCTTAGTGGATCTCTTTGACAGTTCGCTCGCCTATAGTTTCAGTATAACCCATAATGTTATCACGGAAAACGAACGTTACCGTTGCTAATTTTATTATACTGAGAGTCCAGTTCGCACTTGAGGGGTGGCTCTAGTGGTTAGTGGTTTAAGGATGTAGTGAGTGTCATATTCCTTGGACAATGGTTATGGAGAAAAATAAGAAGAACAAGAGGGGAGAAAATTTCGCGTAAAAGGCGTGCGCGACAGAGAAGGATTCAACCAGCTCGACCGGCCTACGGACTGGAGCTTCCGAGAGTCCAGCAATCGGACCGCGACCTACGGTTACTGGCAGAGCTCCGTAACCGAGCCGCAACGGGCGGCAACGGGCTCTCAGTCAGCGCGAGACGTCAACGGGGTCAGCTGTATACGCACAGCAAGAGGAAAAGTACGTTGCACGGCAACCGTATCATCACCTCAAGCGGCGAAGGTCTGGAAGGCACCAGGAGAAGACGCTTGAACTTAAGGCGAGAACTGCAACGGCGGTATTTCTAATCGTGCCTCTTCTGTAGTAACTTTATACAGTGCTCTGCTTTGTAACGTTATCTTTTCTCTATACCTCGCTTTTAACGTTTCTACGTCTTTACTTCTCTAAAATACATGCTCTTTCGTCCTATTATGATTGTCCACTCCCGTTTTCTCTCTGACGAACCTGACAGAGGGTAAATTTGGCCCACATAGAACGACTGCTATATAACGCATCGTCTTTGATGTGGCTCACGTGGCAATGATGGTACAAAACTGTAGCCACTCTTGGAATATCCATACTTTGAGCGGGTTTTTGTTTTTTCGGTATCAGGCGCGTACGAAATTTCGTAAACAAGGGTTTTTCTGTCACTTTGGCTTCGCGGAGCATTGCACTGATCGATTATTTTACCTCTCAAGCATTCGATAGCCGGTTTACTTGTGCACATTGTGCGAAGTGATATATATTATTTGGTAGATTATGGATTGAAAATATCGCTCCCCAGTAGCACGCCACAGGAATGCCCAACTTGGGCAAAGGTCTGGCAAACATAAGGGCCCAACTTTGGCGCAGTTAGGTTTTCGCAACATGGCACTCATCAGTGGCAAAGTACGGTGCCTAACTATAGCCTTAGTTGGGCGATCCTAGGGCATGCCAATGTTTGTCTCTTCTCTGGTCCGCCAAAGGAGTCGCCAAAGTTGGGGCCATACTTGAGCCATAACTGCCATAGTAAATCCTAATCTGGGAATTCGGGGCATGCCAAGGTTTGGCGTTTCTCTGGTCCGCCAGAGGAGCGCCAAAGTTGGTGCCATACTTGAGCCATAACTGCCATAGTAAATCCTAATCTGGGAATTCGGGGGCACGTGCCATAAGGTTTGGCGCTTTTCTCTGGTCCGCCACTGGTGTGCCGAAGTAGTGCCATACTAGAGCCACAACTGCCAGAGCAACGCCTAATTTGGGTATTTTAGACATGCGAAAGTTTAGCTTTTTTCTGGTCCGCCACAGGAGTGCAAAAGTAGTGCCATACTTGAGCCATAACTGCCAGAGCAACGCCTAATTTGGGTATATCAGAGATGCCAAAGTTTGGCGTTGCTCTGGTCTGCCAGAGGAGCGCCAAAGTTGGTGCCATACTTCAGCCATAACTGCCATAGCAAATCCTAATCTGGGAATTCGGGGCATGCCAAGGTTTTAGCGTTTCTCTGGTCCGCCAGAGGAGCGCCAAAGTTGGTGCCATACTTCAGCCATAACTGCCAGAGCAACGCCTAATTTCGGTATTTGGGACGTGCCAAAGTTTGGCTTTTCTCTGGTCTGCCACAGGAGTGCCGAAGTAGTGCCATACTTGAGCCATAACTGCCAGAGCAACGCCTAATTTGGGTATTTCAGAGATGCCAACTTGTTTGGCGATTTTGGCTTAAAAATGCCAGATCTCAACCGAACTACAAGGAAGTAAGCCTAACTCTGGCACATCTGTGTCAATTTTGGCCCAAAGGTGCCAGATGACTGCCGAACTATAGGAAAGTGAAGCCTAACTTTGGCACTTGTTTGGCGATTTTGGCCCAAAGATGCCAGATGTCAGCCGAACTACAAGCCACTAAGCATAACTCTGGCACATCTGTGGCGATTTTGGCCCAAAGGTGCCAGCTGACAGCCGAACTATCAAAAAGTGAAGCCTAACTTTGGCATTTGTTTGGCAATTTTGGCCCAAAAATGCAAAATATCAGCCGAACTACCGGGCAGTAAGCCTAACTCTGGCATTTGTTAGGCGATTTAGGCCCAAATATGCCAGATGACAGCCGAACTACCAGGCAGTGAAGCCTAAATTTGGCGCTTGTTTGGCGAATTAGGGCCAAAATACCCAGACTCTTGCCAAGGAAGGCGAGGTTTGGCTCTACTTTGGTTTTTCGGGCTTTTTAATGCCCTAAACTCGCAGACAAAAGCCAAATTTTGGCCCAGAACTCGGTGCTACCTGGGTCTCTTTATACTTCGGCGCTATCTTCAACCACGTGGAGCAAAACGTGCTAGCCAGTTTGCCTTGGATTGGTAAAGCCTGGAACTAAGCAACCCAAAGTGAGGAAAAAATAAAGACTTCAATGCACCATGTATGTTTCGATTTCATCAAATACCATTTCTAAATTCGTCTATTCTCTGTAAGCATTCTTTTTTTTAAATAAATACGCGCTAGAAGTTGTTTTTAAAAATATTATACTGTTACACTTATTTGTCGGGAACCCCGCTCTACAGAACATGTTAGAAGAAAAATGCTATTTCAACATTGGATATTCTTTAAGTCAAACGTAGCTCATTAGGTTTTGTGGAAACACTCTATACCTTGTGAAATTATATTGCTACGAAAAGAAAACAAAAAGTCAGAACGTATAAAAAAAACTTCAAGAAACAAGTTTAATCAAGGCGAAATTTTGCCTGCAACCAAAATACCGCACATTCAGCGATATTGACACAACGGTAGCTTACCCGAATGCAGGCAGCCGCGACTTATTTTATAGAAATTCCGATGTCGATTACATTTCTGAACAGATCTCGTATTAAGTTCAGAGATTAAACAGAAAAACACAAGAACAGCAACGAACATAAAATTAAAAGCTAGACAGGAGTGATTTGTACTCCATGCCTCTGAGTCAATGCAACGTACGCTGCCAACTCGGTCAGGCACATGGCTATATGTGCATGGAACGCTCAATATTATTTTCTTTTTTTCAAATTGATGCGTACATTTTTACTTATGTCGGAAGCTCCGGTCAAGAGTGGACGATTTGAGGCTGCAAAGTCCTACGTTACAAAAGCAGTATGTACAAATGCGTTTATGGAAATTTAAGATATCTAAATTTTACGTTTTTGACTGCTCTGAAAGATAATGCATTATGCCGGTACCGGTTTTACGAATACCGGCGTGTAACCAAAGGTAACCAGAAAACATTTTTTTAAACACAAATAGTCAATGTTAAGATTCCATCTCCCCTAGTCCTTCAAACCAGAGGTCTTTGGTAAAATTTTTTGTTTCCAAAATTTAAAACCCGACGAGCCCGAAGAAGTCAAGGAAGAACCAAAACTGAGATTCTTTCGCCAGTTTCTGGTATCATGATCCTCGATTGCCAAGCAAGAGCCAGCGCAATTCTTCATTGCCTGGTTGCTCGGTTGTCACCTCGCGTCTTTGGGCAAAAATCTGCGAACGAGTGTCAGGGTATGACTTTAGTGCCTTGTACGGTTGTCGCCTATCATATTTAGGTCTTAATCTCCGAGCAGAACTTAGAGTTAGGATTCACTGCTGTTTCCTTTGTTTTCACCTTGCATCTCTCTGTCAGGTTTTGCACTTCGGCACTCTTTTGCAAGCAAAGAAAAAATGCAAGCTCTGGATTTTTGTTGTTTAGCTAGGGTAAAGTTAATGAACTTTGACCCTAACTAGCGCCTTGGATCAAAAACCTTATTAGTCAAAAAGTTAGACCCCATGAATTTCATGTTTCGATTCATGTTTTTGGGGTTTTTTTTCTCTTGTGAGATACCTGATACGTAACTCTTCAATGGGAAAGCTGTTTATGGCATCCCACAATTTTTTTCTTGCACTTCGTTTAAAACAACGAATCACTCCCTTTTCATAGTTTCCTTAATCTGTGGAAATAAAAAAATGGAAACTTGCAGGGGTCGAGATTAGGCGAATACATGCAATGGGAATACACAATAAACATTTTTACACCTATATTCGTGTAAGAACGGTTTCGTTTGGAACAAACACTTTGCTACACCCTTCTTACACCATATGTACGCGCCTTTTGAGCATTTATAGGTGTAACAAGCGTGTAATGACCATTTACACCGTTCCTACATCGTTCCTATATCTCTCCTACACCCTGCAGGTAGAAAACTCGTGTAAAACGGGTACGTCTTCTTCATTACGCATGATGTGTAAAAAAAGGTGTAATCGCGACACTATCGAATAGACCCGTGATTTCTTATTCATCTTTCTTCATCGTGTTAGCCATAGTTTGCCATGATCGTCTCAGATTGATATGTGTAGATTACATTAGTTCTATCTGACATTTAATAGCGTTCCTTGGCTGTGGTCAAGGTTTTAGGATCATAGCAAATAATCCCTCAGCACCCCATAGCCTTCACAGCAGCGTAGGCATGGCAAATATGCGTATCAAACTGTGCTCATCAGCGCAAGGAGTCGTTCGTGCACAGCCGCATCCCTCCTTTGTCTTCACGACCACGGGCGGCTCTCCAACACGAAAAAGATCGTCACATATTGGACAGCTTTTCTGCCCAACAACAGGTATGTCTCCCACGGTAGCACACAGTATTGCGCCGATGTTAGTATCAAATCGGAAAGATTGTGCCGGCACCATTTTGATCCAGCCAATATCTGTGAAGTATCGAATGGGTCGCGCCCACGCCATCGTTTTTCGTTGAGAGTGGGAGTGTCGTTTGTGAATCGGCTATGCTGGTCAAGTATTCGAATTTCTTGACCAACTCAAAACGAAGGATTAAAAAAAAAGCAACAAGGAATCGCACATTTTTAGTCTGAGAGTGACAGAAAAAGCAAACAGAGGGAGCATAGCAGCATTGTCCATCTCCCTTCGACATCGCCTTTTGCTAAGCCCCCCCCTTCTTTTGTGCTCTTCGGGTGACTGTGAGCAAGGTCAGCCGCTTAAAGCAAATCAGAGGGGAGGAGCGAAACACATGACAGCTCTGCGTAGGACAAGAACGCTTGGACGAAACTTTGACACGTGACTCACTCTGACGCGCTGATGGGCTCGCTGGGGTCGTAGTCTGCCAAGTATGCCCAGTTGCCGTTGTATGCCAAGTTAAGATGATCGCTTAGGTTTTCATCCGAAATTCGGCTTTCTTGAAATACCAAAAAATGCATTCATAGACATAGGGTTCGTCTGAAGCCGTGAAGTATTTCCAAACCGTATACATTTTTTAGAAAGAACAGAAAGTTTAACGCACTACTTTGGCGACTAAAGATTTGTGATCACAAAATCACTGAAGCTAGCTTGCACGCATAGGCATAAAGAAATCCAACATACGCTTCATAACCCCTAGAGCTATTTAAATTACAAGATGGACGCAAAAAACAGGTACGCCTGCGATACCTAGTGGAATCATTTGTTACTAAAAAAACACATACGCAAAATTTAAAATTTAGGTAAGTTTCGGGTATAGAAATTGTTACCGGATCTTCCACATTTTATAAGCCGGTTTGATTTAGAAAGAAATAACCGCAAGCCGACGGCACTGAAAAATTAGTAAATCAACGATGGTTTGGGAACATTCCACTCGACCATATTAAGCAAAATAGAAAACAAGCGAAATGTATGTTCAATTAGTCTCTCCTTCCATGGTCCTCCGGAGAAGATTTAGATCACCAAATCTGTGCATATTCCTAGGCTTTTAATTTTTATGTGTTGCTAGACGTATGGTAGATTTTTATCGAGAACCGCCAACTATGAAGATGATATGCAGAGCATCAACGGCATGAGTATTTATTTTAAATAGCGGAACATCAAGAGAACCACTACGCTTACATCTCTCGTGAATTAAAGTTTGTCATATCAAATGTCTTATGGCTACTATCAATCTCACCTGCAAGAACGGAGGAACTCGTAGAAACGTTCATACATGGTAATAAAAGAACGCCATCCTCGTATTAAATGTGCCATAATAACGATTGCGCCAAAGTATTTATAAGAAATTTATAAACTACAAAATCATTGGAAACATTGCTACGTCATTTGTAGGAATTGCAAGAGTTATTTGCCGGTAACTATTAACATACACGCAAAGAAAAAAAATTCTGATATCAATTTGGAACTCTCTTTAGTTATAAAAAAAGTTTTCATTGAGTACTCTGAATGCTCTTACCAATGCAGTGATCGTGTAGAGCTCGGGAAGGGGTGGGGGGGATAAGGATGGGGAGTGGGGAGTTCCGATGCTGTCGAATCGTCTCTGGGTATGATAAAACCGGACGGTCGAAAAACGAAATTGTCTTGACTTCTCAATAGTCCTCCTCCGTTAATTCCCCCAGAGTAGGTCTGGATAAAAACAAGGCACGTAGCGGTAATGCGTCGTACATTACCCGCGGGCACCTAAGGGACAGCTCGTTGAAAATTCAGCCACGTCTGTCGTAGACACTCCCACATGTATAGCCACTCCACTCGGTTGTTTGCAGCGAGAATAGACGCCTCTTCGGTATTCAAAGTGACAGGCTTTGAATTCCAAAACCGAAATTTGCTCTTTATAATTGCCTCCTAAATCTGCGTGCACCTTCCGTTTAAATGGAAAAAAAATTATGAGTGCGATATTAGATGACGGATACTTCTTTGAACATTCGCAAGTAGAAGTGATCTAATTTTCAACCTTCTAGCAAATCGTGACTAATCCACACTATCGAAAGATTTTTGTAAACAAATTAGAACATTACAAGCTACTTGGACAGATCCAAGTAGGTCGAAATATGCTTTTGTTTTCGGAACTGTTTCACAATGTAGTCTAGTATTGCAGCTACTACACTATGCCATCTTGCTTAGGACGTGGCTAAGTATAATTCTCCGCCAGTAAGGAATTCATATATAAGATATGGTAGTCTAAGAGTGCGGAGAAACATTCCTTAGAACATTTTGCAGGTTGTGTTGGAAACAAGGTACAAACTAATCTACGCAATAAAGCGAAATGTCAAAATAGCATATACGCTTGAAAAACACCATAAATTACACGATAGTCATGGTGACCAAGAACTAAAAACAAATATCACTTCAATCCTACATTCTGTATGTATAGAAAACTCGCCCCGCAGAAACCGAAGTAAAGTCATATGCACCATAAATAGAGGAATAAAAAAACCCGCAGGGGATCGACGAGCCCTTTGCGCCATTAGATGCGAGCTCAGACTTTGATGCAAAAGTATAGTGCGACCTGGTACAAAGTCTCTTCTCTTTCACAAATGCAGTTCCTCATTGTCTCACCTATTCGAGACTGTCTTGTAATGATTGCGGGGCCTGCCTTATCTTGGGGCTGTGCAGCGACTCAGGCGAGGGAGCTTAATGTAAGCAGGGGATCAGGAGCGGGTGCCGAATCTCGCTGATTTATCGTCGGCTAGATTGGTTCATTGGCGGCTGCGGGAGGCACAATGGGGATTGCGGAATACCCGAGTCGTCGTTGTTAGGGGAACGCGAAGATGGGTTTGGACGAGTGAGTTCATGACAAATGGGGGCAAGGGAACGGAGTTATGTTATTGCTTATATTTGATTTTGTGCTTTATTAGCGGTAAGGACATTGACTCTTGCGTTTAGTGTTCTTTTTTGAAGCTCTTATTTATAACTTCATTCGCTCCAAACTTTGGCAATATAAAACTGGATATTTCGGAAAGCGGAATAGTTGTATACAGTGGTGCTACGTCGTAAGATTTTATTGTACCTTTCAGTGTAGAAATTGTCGCTGAGCGTAAGGGCGACAATATTGCGGCGACATACACACTGCATATTTTTCTTAGGATCGTCTACAAAGAAGGAAGTTCAGTAGCATGCCTCGGAGTGGGACAAATATATTACTGTAAAAACCATAAGAATCATCAAATAGGTCTATGAAACCATTTTTCATTTCTGATCGGTACAAATACGATCGATACGATCTACAAACGACTTGTTCAAAAAATCCTTCTCGCTTCAGCCCTGAAAATTAAATGTAGCTGCTGAAAGAGGACGAAGAGGCTGGAAATATGACCGAAATGGACCGTCGTTGAGTACATCAGGAGCAACGCCTAGAGGTTTGGAAGTAAAATGTCATAATAAACAAAGATCAGCCGGAATGCACGTCGGTGTATCTTTGGGACATCAGCGACTGGCTTCCGCCATCTGTAGCTTGTAGTTTTATAGTTCATGCTCTCAGATCGCCAGCTCCGGCAGGCAAGCCCGATCTTTGTCTACTGATGCGCGGCACCACATCACAGTTTTTGACGCAGTTTCAGTTGCTTTCCTGTACCTAGCTCGCTCATGACTAAAATGCTGACATTATGAGAGGTAAGAAATAACATGTCTTCTAAATAAAATGAAGATCAGTGTTTCTAACTTGAATTCCTGCTTCATTTCTTTATTACACCGTACTGAGTGTTGTAACGATCGGTTCTGGGCGCTGCGACCGATCATAAGTGGTGATAAGGAAGATCAGAGCTGGTATGCCTCACCGAGGCGATACTGCAAGCACTAGAGAGATACAAATAAAAGTATAAAACCTTCCGCAGCTGAATTGGCTTTTAAACAGTTCACCTGTACGTTAGAATAGAAAATAATAATAATGCAGCAACGGATAGTTGCCCCTCGAAGTACTCAAACTCAAAACTACGCCTATATTTTCACCAGAAGGCGACGGTTCAGACCACTCTGACAATGTGCAGACATTGTAGCCGGTTGTTCAGGATTTAAGGTAGTTCCCTAGAATACAGGACCATGCTTCTCGGCCTGGATAAGCTAGCTATGCATCGCAGAAAGCCCAAAACTCAGTGAGAATGTGACGCTAGCGGTTGGGATGAAAAGCTCAAGTCTAAGAACATAATAATACTCTAATCAAAAGATTATTGCGAAAGATACAATTTGTATGTGAACCGATGTCCCGCTCAGCCTAATATTGTCAAAACAAGAACTGACGTTGTGGACGCATGTGGGATTGATATCTGTGAACAACAATTGTCAGCAAGATACATAATGTTGTTTTATTTCTTGCTGACAAGTTTGTGATCACTGAAATATGTGATATAGTCGTTCGCAATGTAATTTCTAGATTTGAAGATATTAGAATTAGGTGGGCATCCACGCATACAGACATTTCGTTTCTATCAATAATGGTTTGATCCAAGCCAAGTGATGTTCTCAAACTTTCTCGCCCTATCCCAACAGCTAGCGTCACATTCTCCCCGAGCTTGAGCTTTATCCGATGCATAGTTTATTTGCCCAGCAAGAATAACTCTATCTTTTTCCTAGAGAACTCCCTCTTCATAAACATACTTCCGCAATGTGCGCCTAAAACGTTTTTTTTTTTATTTAATTTTCATTTCATTAGATTTCACTCGAGCCAAATATTTACGTGTCGCTCCTCACGTACGCAACGACGGTTAATTTCGGTCATATTTCCAGCCTCTTCGCCCTGTTTCAGAGCGCCAAATATCATTTTTGTGATCTAATCGACGACGCGTTTTTGCACACGTTGTTTGGCACTCTTCTCCCTTGTATCCGTACCGATCGGAGATAATTAAAAAGTTCATTAACAACTCTCTCTTACAAACGAATCAGAAAGGGGCGGTGCAACGATATACAATAGGAATGTGTTCTTTTTTTACTTTACATGAGCATAGTGACACTTGTGCAATAAGTATACACAATAAGTGTTTACTTATTGCTTATAGTGCAATAAGTATACTTATTGTGCAGTAAGTATACTCGCACAAAAAGCCATTCACCAGCAAACCTTTTTGTTGCGGTGTAATTTCAAGAACTGAAGCCAGAGCATTCTATCAGTCTTACCCCCGCTAGACTTGATGTTGTAGTTTAACGGTCGCAGTCTCGGCATAGTGCCCAAGGGATGATATTGAATGCAGCACATAAATTGGTCCCACGCATTACGTGAGCACTCGTTGTGGCTAGCGATAATCAATAGCTCGACAAGCGTTTGGATAAGTACCTCGTGTCCAATCGCTGCAATGGCGACTGTAACCGAACCCTTACAATATCTGAAATTCAGCACGTGTCTGGTGCTTCGCCCACCCCAGCGCGTTGCTATGAAAAAGACTGGTTGTCGGCATACAATCGACTCAAACGTATAATCCGCGTTAAAAAAAATATTAACATTTTTTTCAACTTTTTATGCAGGAGTTAAAATGATAAAGCTTGTTTCATGTGTTAGAGACGTCAGGGATTTATTCTAATTATTATTTACGCCAGCTACAATAATCCTTACACCGCCCCTTTACGTGTTCAACTGCAATAAAGTTGCAATATTTCGTGATCTTATTTTCACGTTTAATAATCCCTTTAGCACCATGTTTTTATTTTTTAATATCTCACGCGCAACTTTATATTACAAAAATGGAACACAAGCTTGGTAATATTTTTATTGAAAAAAAAACAGAAATTATGCGCAATATTTTTTAATTTGAGTAAGGTGCCCGATTCACCAGAATGACATAATATATATATAATCCGATTACTCCTGAGTGATTTCAGAAAAAAATCGACCAAAGGGTGGCTGGTCGACATATATAAATCAAGTGATGTTTTATATGTCATGTTCTACTGTCTGGTATAAACTAATCCACACTTAGTTTTTACCAGAAGAAAAAATTTCGGGACAGGAAAAGTTGTAAAGCATGAAGAGGTGGACAGTTTTCTTAAAGCGCACTGATAGAGGGAGCATGTTTGAAAGTGAATAACTAAAACAATAAAAGTAGAAGAATTCTAAAGCTTTTTAGGAACGATCTATGGGTACAGCGTGCTTATAATAAATAGTAATTATTTTAATTAAAGTTATATTCTGTTTTCTAAAATTGCCAAACATGCCTGCTCGAACGAAAATTAGCAACATTTGGAGGCCTGTATCTCATGAAATAAATTTAATCATTATCACATATCTTTGAGATAGTATTCTACTTATATATGGCTATTTTATAAAATACATAAGGTATCTGAGTAATACGATAGTCGGGATATCATTATGCAAACACGGGGAAAAAATAAAACAGCAAAAAATTCTGATGCGAATAAAAAAAAACAAAAAACACTACCTTCGATTTTTTTTATTTAGGTACACTGTCATACTCTATTTCGGCATTCAGTTCTATTAAAAACATGTTGCGTTGTTTGATTGAGATAGAAGACACAACTCCCCAAAGTAGGGTCCTTTTTCAAAGCTTATACTTAGCAGTGCCCTATACGAGAAGTGACTCTGAGTTCCAGTTTCATGAAACTAAAACACATCTTTTATATATCTTTATTCAGATGAGGGTATTGCTAAATATAGCAATAGTTTACGCAGTAAAAGTGAGGAGAAACTACTGTGTACAAAGAGCTATCATATTACGAACTAGTTATCTGAGAAAAGATCCTGCAGCCATCGGCCACTGGGAACTTTGTTTACTTTATTTTCCTACGACACTATATGCTCCTCTCTCTCACACTCTATCCCCATCTCTCTCTCTCTCTCTCTGATATATATCCCTGACTGATATATAGAATAAAAACATAATCAAGCATTCCCTTCTCAGTGATAGTGTTCTGTGGCTAGTAAGAATCATTTCCTCGCGAAGATCACTATTATGAAGCATTAGTTTATGGAAGTAGCAGACGACACTCGTCGCTAGTTCTGGCGAAATGACCGATTCACTTTTTTTTTCGCCTTTCCCCGCTCGCTGTCAAAGATGAGGGGTTCGCTTGAACCAGCAAAATATTGCCGCCGATGCCTGTTTACTGAGCAGTCGTGCCTGTCGCCATCACCACTCGCTGGCGTCACGGGCGATAATATCAGGCACAAAGAGGCACACCGACAGACAGCAGGACCAACCAAATATTCGAGCCCCACCTAAATACAATAAAGCGCATACACTATCGCCATGTTAATTTAGGAAAAGTTAACATGGCGACAGTGTTTATGCTCTAGGTTAGGAAAAGCATGGCGTGTTGTACGAGCCGGATTCTTACACGAGATGCAAGGCGAGCCATGAGACCGTGTCTGCTGCCCTAGAGTACTTCACGAAAGACAAGCTACAATGTTCGCGCCAAGGTCCCAACCAGAAGGACGTCATCTCTGTCATGCTCGACGGGGAGAAAATGTTCGTGCGAAAGCGCTTCCTGTCACGCTCCATCCGAGAGGCATTTTGTGTATACAAAGACAAGCATCCTTACTCCGGCGTTGGGCTAACGAAATTTCATTCCTTGCACCATAGATGGGTCAAATGTACTCCACACCAGGAAGTGGACATTTGTGTGCGCTGCGCCAATTATTACCTTTGTATTGCCGCTGTAGAGAACGTTACAGGTTCAACATTCAACACTGGTGAAATGGACTCAGCATTTCTGTGCGACCACTAACAAGTCTGTGTCTTTAAGGAGATGGTGACCTCTGCCCAAAAGGCCAGTCTCATACACTCGAGGAACTTCATATCACAGAGGATGAAGGGATTGTGCTTACAACATGGGAGTCCGGCGACCTTGTGAAAAGAAACATTGGATCCTGAGACTTCCCTAAAAGTCGTTCAAGTAACGGTTGAAAGTTGGATATTTCACAACCATATTCAACAAACGCAAGATAAAGCCTTCTACGATGAAAAGCAGTGCAAGCAACGCGGGAGCATTGTCTTTCATTTTGACTTTGCTGAAAACTGGACCATCGTGCTTCCTGACAAAGTTCAAGCATACCATTTAAAAAAGAAAGTTACGATAATTACATGTGTAGTGACGACAAGAAAATGTACAAACAGCTTTGCTATCATATCAGTGAGGACCTGTGTGACGACGCCGCTCACACGTGCTTGGCTCTAGAAAAATTGAAAGAATGGATTGAAGACAGCGTTGCGGTATACTCGCACGTGACGTACGTAAGTGATGGGGCCGCCAGTCATTTTAAGAACCGCTACCTCCTTCACCGGTTTGCAAAGAACGATTGCCCAAAAGCCCAGCGGTTATTTTCTGCTTCTGGATATGGAAAATGCATGCGACGGAGTTGGCGGACTCGTGATGCACCAGGCCGCGCTGAAAAACCTGAAAGAACGTTCAATAAACGCCATTCAGATGGCCAGGACAATGGTGAGCGTTCTATCCCAAAAACTGGGTACATCTTGTGTATCTGGACGAAAATGACGCTGTTCGTTACCGTCAACAAAATAAAAAAGAAGAGCGCCTTTCCAGGCATTCAGTCTTAGCATGCGTGACGGCTGTGCAAGTCATCAACAGAAGGAACCTGTGGCATTAATGTAACACGAACAATCGTATCTGGTTAAAAGAAACTTTGTTAACTGGGTACATCGAGGAAAGCCTTACACTCTAAAAAGGCCCGTGCGCGTACTCTTCCTGCACAACACTCGGATGGCCAATCATCTTAACGGACGAGCAGCTCAGCGAATGATGATGCCGAAACATATATTTAGACCAAAAAACGCAGACTGAGCTGTGACATTAAGCAATGCAAAACGTCACGCTTATTGCTTAATGTCACAACTCGGACTGCGTTCTGATCTAAACTATGTTTCAGCATCGTCGATTGCGCTGACTACATCCAGCAATTGCCATGACTAGTGCTTCTGAATGTTGTGCGGAAAATGGACGCAGACTGAAAGTTGGCGTAGTGCCGAACTTGAATCCCCAAGGACTGCTCATTTTGAATGCGGAGACATGTTATTTATCACAGTCGTCTTCGCGGAGTATTTAAAGGGCGGTGCAACGATATTCAGTTTGAATGTTTTTCACTTTACACGAGGCTTACTGGCACTAGTGGGACTCAAGGATACTCACATGCAACGCCACTGGCCAAGAAACTCCTTTGTTGCGGTGTAATTTCAAGGACAAAAGCGATCATTTTCATTCAATCTCTCCTTTGCAAAATTTGATGACGTAACGTGGGGATCGCAAACACCCGATGACGATATTTGAATGCGGTTCATAGATTGGAACCGAGCATTGCGTGGGCACTCGATTTGGGCTCGTGATAATTCCTAGCTCGAGAAGCATTCGGGTAGTGGCCCGTGTCCAATCGCTGCAACAACGACAATAGCCGAGCCATAACAATGTCGGGAACTCAGCGCGTGTCCTGTGCTTTGCCAACCCCAGCGCGTGGCTATGATCAACATTGGCGGCATATAATCTGCTTCAGATCACGTGGCCGCTTGTTCTGGCTGCGAGTTGAGGGAATGAACGCCGCTCATTTTTCTTTATTTTTTCTGGGACTTCTATTGCGTGGGATGAAAAACAAACGCGTGTTTCATAGGTCATTAACGTCAGGGATCTGTTTTAAGTGGTATTTGCGCAAGTACAAAAATTGTTGCATCGCCCTTTAATCTACTTTTCTACTTGGTGATAGCTTATATTCTTTATCTGATTACCAGATGATAATCACGAAATGTTATCCTCTAGCAGGATAAAACATCTCGGCTTGCCACGATCCATTCGTACACCGAGAGTATCGAAGCTCTTACAAACCGGCGCGCTGGCGCCCCTCATCTGAAACGGTTTGTCCCCGGTAGTACATAGCTAAGCTAAACTACTTTAGTATTCTATCTTTATTTTTGTGTGTGGGAGCAAAGTTATTTATTTTATCATAATGATAGGATATACCGGAAAGTAAAACTTCACACTGCATCATCTTTTTCTCGAATCACTAGTCTCTAATTGTACGCTGTATGTAAAATGCTGTACATAGTTTCTCCTCACTTTTACTGTGTGACGGATCGCTCTAGTTGCCAGTGATTTTATCTGAATAAAATATATGAAAGATGTGTGTTAGGTTCCTGAAACTGGAACTCAGACTCACTTCTCGTATTGGGCACTGCTAAGTGTAAGCTTTGAAAAAGGACACCATTTTGGGGAGTTATGTTTTCTTTCTCAATCAAATAATGCAAGATGTTTAGCAGAAATGAATGCCGAAATAGGGTATGACCAATGTACCCAAATTTAAAAAAAGAATCGAAGGTGGTGTTTTGTTTTTATTCGCATTGGAATTTTTCGTTGTTTTATTTTTTCCCATGTTTGCCTAAATATATTCCGACTATCCTATCACTCAGATACCTTATATACAATTTAAAATGATACCCATATTTAAGTGAAATACTGTCTGAAAAGTATATGATAATGATTGAATTATTTATTGAGATACAGGCCTCCAAATTTTGCCATTTGTCGTTCGAGCAGGCATGTTTGGGCAATATTTAGAAAACTAAATATAACCGAAATAAATATAATTATCATATATCACAAGCAAGCTTTGCCCATAGTTTGTTTTCGAAAAAGTGTTAAAATTTCTCGTAATTTTATAGTTTTAGTTATTCACTTTCAAACATACCCCCTCCATCAGTGCGTGTTACTACGCCTGTCCACCCCTTTGTGCATAACTGATTTTCCTGTCCCCAAAATTGTTTTCTGGTCAAACCTAAGTGTGGATTTGTTTATACCAGACACTAGACAATGGCATATAAAAACATCAATTGTTTTAGGAATGTCGACCAGCCACCCTTTGGTCGATCTTCTCTGAAATCACCTTTCTACTTATGGCACAGAGCGCTGATTTGATGGTCCTCTTTTGTGGATAACCATACATGAGCCTGTGTCAGAGACGTTTTAGCCACAGGGGCACCAGAAATCCTGTCATGTCGCATAAAATACGGACCTCTACGGTATTACTTCTTACTAGAATTGACCGAATATTCGAGCCCAGCCTATTTTGGCTACTTTCTTAAATATAGCGCGTCTCTTTCTAGAGATCTTCAATTTAAAATTGGTTAAACGAAGCCATTACTTGCATGATCTATAACCATCCACTTTCCCCCAACGTAATCGCGCTCATCTCTAATCTTTTCCCAAATCTTAAAAAAGAGGTGTCTTCGGGCTTAATTCAAGCGATCAAGTCAGCCCCAAGACTTTTGGGCACATACGCGTCTCTACTACTCGAGCCATGTATTGGCTAACAAGAACGAGGCCGTCCCGCCCGCAACTGAAGGGGCGCAACCAGTTCATTTTCTTTACTTCAAAAGCTGAGCCAATAATCGCTTTGCATCCTATAGAGTGTTCCATTGGGTACAGCCTCCTTATTTTTTCGGGAGAAGTCGAAGCTCGCGTGATCACTATATACAGAGCCAAAATGAGATAAAAAAATCTTAGTGGCAAAACCCTAAAGGCATAAATAAGAAATGGCGCAGCAAGAAGGATAAAACGAGTACCGTTTTCGACCTATGAACCAAGGTAACAGTTAGAGACCATGGTCCTCACTTGCCCTCCACATAACGCCACGTGAATCCAAGCATCGAAGACAGATTACGGACGGAATGACTCTAGTGAAGAACCTCTTGCCGGTTCTGGATATCCGGCATGCCGTCATACGACAAAAACAACCCAAATGAAAGTGACGCTACTATAAAGCTTCTATAATACACCAAGCCAAACTTCGTCCTTGCCTGCCATTACTCAATAGTGACAGGGTGGCCACTGCGGCGAGAGCATCTTGGTGAAGATTAATGAGAGTCCAGACCTTGGAACGGCGTTGATTAACAGGGTTTGTAGCAACATATGCCCTGTTATGACGGAAGCTATATATCTTGAAATAATCGAAAATAAGCACGCCGCGCTATTTTTTATTACACACTAATACGAATTATCAGGCTCATGTCGCTGCACTTTAGGAGATTATGGTTGAAAGTGCCACGCAGTTCACTTTGCATTTGGAGGTAGGCGCTTCTGAACGTAAAGAGACAGTAATGGAGAAATGTATATTTTTGTTAGCGTCGGAAAAATGCAAAAATAGCATTGAAGTTTTTTGTAGCTTTCGTTATTCCGGTGTTACAATAGTGGGCATAAAGTGGGGCAGGGGGGGGGCATTCAGATCAAATTTTTAAATACTGGTTTAAATGCTGCTACATAACTTCAGATATAATCATCTCCTGCCATTCGCGGTTGAGATATAATCAACAATGTTTATTGATTTACATGGAAACGTCCATCGCCGTTTTGGCGTTATTGCAAGGTACTTTATGTACATAACGTTTCTCCTTACCGTTACACAAAGGAAACATTTTTTTTAGTTCGAACAAATAAAAACAAAAGCAGCATCAGGCGAAACTCATTTAATTCTAAAGTATTAAAAAGAAACACACATACACACAAAAAAACAATACAATTTTAACATCAAAAATTACTTTGAAAATTAGGCGAAAATAATTTCTTCGGTAACTTGTTTCACTCTTTGGTTGTTTGTGGAAAAAAAGGAAAAAGCGAAACTTTTAGTACGGCGATAGTGGGGTCATATTTTTCTTGGGCTGTCTGCTCTTCCTGATACATAAAAAGGATCATGCAGAAATGTGCCCCTGGTGAGTAGGAGGAGATTGTGATATATATTATCAAGGAATTTGAACCTAAAAGATTTTCGTATTTCCATAAGTGATCCCCAAGTTACGGTTCCCTTCATAATGGTGACGTTTGCTCTGAGCTGATAATTATTCGAAACCAATCTAGCGCATTGGTTCTGAACTTTTTCAAGTTTATCTATTAGATTATTTTAGTGGGGGTTCTAAACATTGGACACCTACACCATACATCGGCGAAGAAAAGTAGAATACAAAGTTTCCTTAATTTTGCTTCATCCCTGTCGGAAATTTTGTGTTATAAAATTTAGCATACGTACAGCCTTTAGAGTATTTAAATCAACATGCGCTTTCCAAGTTAAATCACTAGACATCATAACACCTATTATACTTTACATTCGATTCGGGTTAATTATATTATTATTTACTATATAGTTAAATGAGATAGGACATCTTTGTAGTAAATCTCACGTGTACACACTTACCGTTTATATTCATCCTCCACATGGAGCACCATTTAGAAATTATGTCAATATCGGTCTGTAAGGAATTAATGTCATTCACACCCACAGTGACTCTATACATAATGCAGTCATCTGCAAATAGTCTTATATTTGATTGAATTCCATTGGTGATATCATTAATATACCAATTCCAGAGAGGGCAAAGGGCCCAAGACAGATCACTGGGGAACACCAGAAGTGATACCTACATATTTGCATTTTTCACTTTTTATTATCACACATTCGTTCGCTCAGGTAGTCCTAGAGCCGAGCTAATGTATTATTGCCAATTGAGAGTAGGATAAGTTTGTAAAATAATAATTCGTGGTTCACAAGTTCAAATGCATGCTTTCTAAAATCTAGAAAGAAAGAGTATATATCTGACGCAGATTGTTTCGAAGAGATAAACATATACACATTATATAAATTACTTGAAATATGCCACGGGAGCCTACTATCGCGATGCCAATTAAGCTTCCGTGTTTCCAGAATTTTTTAAAATTTAATTCGGGTGTGTTTTTTGCTAGGGTGCTTGGGGGGGGGGGGTGAGTTATTTACGCCAGTTATTCTGTCAATTTTGTTATCAATGTTTGTTGTATGTAAAATATATAATTTTATCATGTGGGACCTTGAAGTATGCAGGACACGGGCATGAGCTTCGCGAGAGTAAAACATCCATGTGTTTTACCAGAATACTTTAAATATGTCCCAGCACCGAGAAAAGGTGTAAACGAAATGAGCGGTTTGGAGCCGTAAGGAAGAAACGCCCAAATATATTTCGGTATTTACCCAATTTTGGTTACCCTTTAAAAACTTCTAAAAAAGTTGTTTTTTTTTTTGACCGGGAATAAATTTGAAAATATCAATTACAATATTCATGATTGCGAAGAAATATATTAAATTTTTAAAGTAATTGTTTTTCTATAACAATTTCTTATTTTTCTTTTTCTTCCTTTTTTTTTGGGGGGGGCATATATTTAGATGATAATAAATAGTTTTGTGTAGCCCTGGTAGTGAAAAATAATTCGGTGAGCAATAATTTAATTTGACATGACTCACGACGAAAATAATATACAAAAAATATATTCCTGCTCTGAATTGCCATGAATTTCAAATACTTTAAATTCCAAGGCCCTTGTTCACGACATGATAAAACAGCGCACAGAACACGGAGGAGCAGAAAAGGACAGGTAGAACGAAAGAGCGCTGACTCCCAAACGATTTATTTTGAAAGAGGAGAAAAAAGAAGCAATAGAAATGTACCCCACGTGATAATTAATAAGGAAAGGAAAAAGAAGAAAATATAAAGAGTCTGGGTTAATCTTTCTCCGTGTTCTGTGCGCTGTTTTATTATGTTTAAGAACCAACTATCTCAAATTCCAACTTTACTACACTTTGCTCATTACATTTTGTTTCACAATGTTGGCAATTGTTTTTTATTAGATTTTACGCGTGATATATTACTCTTAAATCACCGTCTTCTATGGAACAAATAAAACTCCTTGGACGTGTACGTCAAGATTTGTGTAGTGCTATTCGATTTTTATTTTACAATGTTTAGCGCAATTAGTAAGTGTGGCATAAAATGTTAAAAACGTCGATAAATGTGAGTGGTCCATGATAAATCCGAAATTCCGCTGTGCTATTAAGTCAGCACCAACAACGTGCCGAGAAGGTATTTTACCTCCAAAATCGTTGGGGAGTGGTACTACGAATGCCGGACTAAACTTACTGAACTACGTTCGCTTCGTGCTCTGACCGGCTAGGCGTTCTTCTGTTCTGTTATCCATTGATTGCTATGACATCGAAACAGCGTTATCAATTTGCTTCATGTAAGTGTTCACAATCGATTGAAATCGTCGAAGATGACATGTATTACCCTGACTAGATGTATCTGACCACAACGGAGCTAGCAGCGAGCTCAAAATGCATACTGTGCGATAATCAACCTGACAGACGCCTTAAGCTCTGACGTTCTACGAGCCAATAAGAGAATCTAAACGCTCCAGCATATAGGCGAGGCAGGTGACAGCGCCCCAGTGGATTTCCTCTTGCGGGTCGTTCTTATATATTCCTCAATCAGGTGTTTATATTGACTGTACAAGCACATCGCTTTCGGTGTTTGCCAGCCTATATAAAAATATGAGCCGAGTGTACAGTGCTGCTGGGCGCCCGCTCCTTTTACCCGTTTAACTGGAAATTATATCAAAGTCAAGTGGCAACATAAAATTAGAAGAAGCCAGAAGACCGAGCTATGTTTGCTTTTTTCTACTCGTTAATTGCGGCTTTGTGCTCCCCTACATTCAAGTAATTCCAGTCATACCACCTAGCCTAAGTTTCGTACCCTTTGACCAGTTGGATTCGGAAGGGTGTTAATTGTACGCACGAGTTCTTCATAAACAATGCAAAAAAAGGTTTAGGTGCTGATTTACGCGTAATGACATAAACATTTAAAACGTCTGGTATTTTTTTATCTTACATATATCATTTGTTTTTTTTTGTTACACTAAGTTTAAATGCCATGTTTTATTGTTAAGCAAACTAATGAAAATGTTATTTACTTTTACCCTTCATTCTTCACGTCGAGAATGTTAGCAATAATGTTAGCAGTAAGAAGTTAGCCTAGCATCGAAGAGGTAAACCGTACAAGTTTAGACTCTCAGTGAGGCAGTTAATAGAACAGTCAATGAGCACGTAAAACATACCTCTCTATACTTAAATGTGAGTGAATGATAAATAAAGGGCACACTTTGCCGATTTAGTGTAAAGAGAAACTGAATTGATGACTGTATCACACTTAAATGTCACTCTTTACATGAGTCTGTAGCTGCAAACATCACTCGTCGGCGCTGTGTACGTACTACTGATGCCTATGGCAGTTGACGAACCCGTCATGGAGCTCCAATTTGTAATTTTGTAGAAGCTACGCCGGACCGATTACATATATTGGTTATCAATTACTATGTAAAGGTATGGGTTCCGCTTTATGTTAAATAAAAGTGTCGGTGACGTTCTCCAGGTGATTTCCGAAAAATTTGCTCTAGTAAACCTGGTTTGGTTCGGGTTACAGCTACAGTTTGAGGTTATGCTCGTATTACCTCGACATATTTTAGGTTAGGAATTTTTGACTCACCATGAAATGGCCAAAATTAAAAAAATTCCGAAAACGTCTTGAGCACAAAACGCGAACCTTATACTTTAATATTACGCTTGTGGCTGTGGTTGTAACGCACGTTGGCGCAACGAACGAGAGTTTTGGAGCGCATCCCCAACCTTTTAAATTAATAACATATCATACGACAGCCCGACATTTTTTTGTCGAAATTAAAAATGTCTTAAACGCTTGAAACTGCATAGGTTCATTGTTTGCATACAAATTGAGTGTGGTAAAAGTGATTCATCCTTCAGACCTCCATCTTTAAGTAAGTACGGGGAACTGTTCTGAAAGAAATCGCCGTAGTATCATACCCTAAATATTGTTTCCTTCCTAAACTTTCTTGTTGTGTCCCCTGCGTTATCCTTTCACCCGACAGCCGCCCTATGGCACAAACGCAGTCATAAGTGCAACAACACACGGACGTACACGGGAAAGTCACGTTTGCGCCACTATTTTCTTTTTAACGGCCTGCAATGAGTGCAGTGAAATGTACGTGCTCGTGTGACCAGTCAAACGCTTTTCTTTCCGCGGGCGATCAGTCTCTATTTGCATACTCTCAAGCAGAGAGCGGGGTCAGGCAATGAAAGCAAAATTATTGGTTGCTCCGGTGAGCACGCATCAACCATTTTTGTATCAGACTAAAGGTAAACTAACATACGGGGGGGGGGGGGGAGGTGTAGTCAACAAAATTTTAGCTCGGGCCATTCAGACGTTTGAAGTCGTTATATTTATTCAACATGTGTACCGTATGAAGTCTTCTATTACAATTTGCCTCTCTTTCGCGTCGTTTCCATCGGTAGATGTTGGGTACCAGACTTCAGAGACACATCCAATTATTATTAACGAGGCACAACCTTAAAATATTTCTGCACGTCTCGAATCGTATTTGCTTAATGATGGAGTTGAACGGATAATGTTTAGTTATTCACATCCACCCCTACTCTGCGAATTATTTTTATGTTGAACGTCGCACAGAATATAATATATTTTGAAAAAAATTCTGAAATTTGAACATTGCAATTTTTTAATTTTGTGCTTATTTGCGAGTTATTTCTATCTCTACCACGTAAGAAACAACAAGGAACAAAACTTTGAAAAAGAGGCGTGCATCTTAATATCAAAAAGGTGAAGAACTAATTATTTTAGGTGTTGTCATTTTCAGAGTCCTGTATTGAAAAAGTTCAACCATAATCTAGGCTGAGAGCAATCATAACGAGCAATTGTATCGATTCCCAAACGATAGGCTTGGTTTTCTTCTTCTTTTTTTTTTTTTACAACCCGCAAATATTGTTTTGGAGGTGCGGAGGCAAAGGCGGTTTACCTTCTGCGGTTATTCCTGTCACTGGAGTTGAGTGCGCTAGCTATTGGCGACCAAAAGTGGGCTCGCATTTTGTTCTGAAAAAGAAAGGTTTGATATAGAGAATATAATGTATGTAGTTTTCACCTGCCAGCATGCTCATTGAGTCAGTTTAAAGCAGGCACGTAGCCAGGATTTTATTTCGGGGTAGGGGGGAGGGCGCCCATGACAAAATGCTGTACGAGGAGGAGGGGGGAGAGGAGGTCCCAGCAAAATGGAAGTTTTGGGGAGGGGGAGCGCCCGGGCCCCATGCCCCCCCCTGGATACGTGCCTGGTTTAAAGATACCTTCATACATTGTCTTCAAAGTAATGACACCGCTTCTCTTATTTTCGTCATGAATGCGAATAATGGTACATTTTGATTTCACTATGTCAACACTACTCAAACTGCGGAGTAAATATCAGGCTCTGGCAACGTAACCAAAGCATCTACATCACACCCTTGAAGCTAGCTTTTTTTATTGACGGAACGCTCTCAATACAGTTCTGGGCGCAGGCGCTGTTATTTAGCTTCTCCATTGCTCCATCTAGCGTAGCACAAAAGAAGCCAGTCCTTAGTTCTGCGAGTCGGCTACTGGAGGGCAGCACAACCCTGCCGCATTACGCCGGGAAATATATTGATCGAAGACAATGGTGCGTCCAAGTGCGTCCGGCTATGTGGAGACAACCTTTCCAAGCCATATGGAGTTTTAAAATGGCACACGCTAAAGCTTTCCGTGCGCAGAGAATAGCGTGGTCGCCACTGCATATGCGCCAAACGCTTACCCCGTTTTGCGCTTTCCGTGAGCTATTTTAGCGTAAGCTATCTTTCGGAAATTCCGTGCGTACGCAGACTCTTTGGGCTCCTCCAAGAACGATTCTTGATGAGAAGTTGGCTAAAGCCAAGACGAGCACAGTTAGAAGATGGCGGCTCCCAATACCATGACTACAGTGGCTAAAATGGGGTAGTGTAGTTACCATGTAGCCTCCACCATGCATCGGGAACGACCGCTCTTTGGAAGACGGTGAAGGTGGCGGTTCGATCCGCAGCTCCATTAGGGGCCTCCATCGGCCGGCAGATAGAGGCCCCCTAACACGCTCCATAACTAATATAAATACCTCGAAAACAATTATTTCGTGCCAGTGAACTTCCAAGGACATGGTTTGTGTTCGTAGGTGAATAAAATAGGGTAACTAGCAGACGACAGTGTAGTCGACAGCTGCGAATCGGCCGGAGCTGGCCGGAGCCAAGCTGGCCAAGCGGCCAAGCCGGAGCCATAGCTGGAACGACGGTGCTGCAAGCGCCAGCGCCACCCGCGGCCGTCTTCCAAAGCTGTGCCGCTTCTCCGGTTTCGTTTGTTAAAGGACACATGCAAAGGACAAATTTTTTTAAAACAGCTTAGATGGAAAAAGGATATCATAAAACGATTTTACAACGAAGAAAAAAAAGTTTAGTGCTATATTTACGGCGCTATACGAATTTGTAGTTGGCGCCCGCGGGCGCCGCGGAAAAGTGGCCCTTATTTATCACGTGACGGGCCCATATTTGTCACGTGGTGCTTGCGCTCTTTCGGAAGCTTCCTATGGCGTCTAAAAGTAATTTATTCATCTTTGTTTGAAGTATAACAAAACAACTAAGATAAATAAGTAACTTTTAGAGCCCAAAGGAAACTCCTGAAAAAGCGCAAGCAGACGTGATAGACCTGTGCGCCGGTCAGATGACGGTGGCGGCGCCCCGAAGCAGACGAACTTGTGCGGCGGCGGCGACGGCGGCGTAGAGAAACGCGTTGAAGTGTCGTCGTACAATGCTCAGCGTGCGGCGGCGGCGTGACTTTGCGGCACCGGCGACGCAGCGCGGCGGCGCAAAGGACTACCACGTGACCAGCGGCGGCTCCCACGGGCGCCAACTACAAATTCGTATAGCGCCGTAAATATAGCTCTAAAATGTTTTTTTTCGTTTTAAAATCTTTTTGATATCCTTTTCCCATCTAAGCTGTTTAAAAGAATTTTTTTCTTTTCTATGCATGTGTCCTTTGAGGCACGACCACATTGGCGTCGCGGAGGCCTGCGGCGCAACGGTCGGCGCAACGGTTGACGACCAAAACCAGTTATCGGCTTCAACGGCGCGACGTACAATGCCGCAGAGCCAACCGCTCCTTGCGCGGTTCAGAGCTCGCCGCCGCTCGCCGCAGAAGAGAGGAGCCAATGGGAGGTGGCGAAGATAGTGACGTCGCGATGACATGGCAACGCTCAAACCGGTCCTCCGCGCGTCTTTCACGTTTCGAAGGACGTGTTTCGTGTCGTCTGTTATCCCTATTTACCCCCGATGCCTTCCGCAACGGAGCGGTTCCTTGAAACTGTGCGTCTGATTCCCTTTTTTATACGACAAGACCCAGCCAGACTACCTAGATAATGACGCTAAGAACAACCGCTGGGAAATTATAGGGGAGGAATTCGGAATTACAAGTGAGTTTCTCCATGGCACTTGTTGCATGTCGTCTGTGTTGTGACGGATGTCGTGTTGATTTGGTGACATTTTCGAAAGTAGCCTCCATCTCTGGCGCGCCGCCGGGGCAGCAAAGCACCGACCTGTCCTTCGGTGTTTCGGTAGAACCAACTCGGCCGGACCCGAAACATGCGCTACGTTCCCTTCAGAGCGCGGCGACGTCGCAAGATCAAGGAGCAGGCTAGGATAATCACATTAACGCTGATCACCAGGTCATCATGGACGCCTGCCATGTAGGCAGCGAGTGCGGTTTCGATGCTGATATATGCGAAAGATGAGAGCCGAAACGGAAGAATCCGACGAAGAGCAGACGACGAAAGAGCGGGAAATCCGACGGGAGGAGCGATCGCGAGATCCAGTGCTGTCACGTGACGCCCGCAAAACGGAGGCCAATGTGGACTCCTCGGTTTGGGACGCCGGACGGCGGTGCCGCCCGGCGGCGCCGTTCACGCTAGTGTGGTCTGGCCTTTACACTACCCCTTTAAGCCACTGTACCATGACTGCGGCCGGCTTGACGGTGCCGTGAGCTCGACGTCGGCGGCATCCTCGCGACTGCGATTTACAATACGGGACGACATTACACTCGGTTTCGAAAACCCAGCAAGGCGGGGAACGATCACCGGAAACTCGGTGCTTGCGACGCTCGAACATTTCTCGGCGAAGGTCAGTATACTGACCTTCGCCTGCTCCGGCAAAAAAGGTCCCGTTTATACGCGAGACCTTTCTTGCCGGAGCGAGGCAAGCGTAAATGACCAGCCGACCGATCGCGTCGCATTCTCATGTTTCAAGAAATCTAAAATGTTACTCCGGAGTCTGAACCAAAACTCTTTTTTTCCCCAAGGTTCGGAATTTTGTTTGTGAAATAAAAAATGTGACTGCATCTTGGTTCTTTTGCAAGCGCGAGATGCTTGGTCTTTTCGAGGCGGCGGAGAAACGCTATTCTAAAACACCCCTTCGCAGCGTGCGCTAAAGCAAGCTCTAAATTTAGCGCTAGCGTGGTATATAATGGCGCAAGTTATTCTTAAATTTTCTAATATCTTGAAGACGCGGGATTCATGAATGCCGAAAAATAACATAGCTTTTTGGGTTAGTCCGGCGTCTGTAGTAGGTTTTAATCACAATATCTAACTTATGCCGCAAAAAGTCGGTTTAATATACGAGTCGTTTGCAAGTGTGTTTGGGGTGAACTCTAAATAAAATAAATTAGAAATATTTGTTAAGTTAGCTAGCTCTCAACACGCTTTAGTATTTTTAACCACGTGGCTCAGAGGCATTTTTAATATGATATGATCTGATGTACTGCATACTTTTAGAAGTTCACAATTGAAAATAACCCTTCAGCCGTTATGTTTTATTGGACACTCTGAGCCCCTTTAACCCCTTCAGCTCTACAGACCCCTCAGCCCTTCTAATGCTCTATGCATTCTGCTACTTCAGCCTTTCAGACGACTTCAGCCTTTCGACCATTTAGTTACCCAAAAGACTGGGGACCATATATCAACAATTCAGTCGTTTAAACATGATTGGAAGATAATTTAAGAGGTTTAATTTATATGCATGCTAAAACTAAAAATACTATGAAAACGAACGTGTGCTCAAACCTGCCCAGGCAGCACAAAATGCATGGCCGGACTATGGCCAAGGCGATAGTGGCTGGTCAGTTTCTGGCTGGCCGATGGCTGGCCAAAATGCTCGGCCCATCGTTGGTTATGGTCTTCGACCAGTGACTAGCAGTCGCCGGCTACCAGAGGCCAGCCAATGACATTTGGCCAGGCGTCGGCCAGTTGAGCAGTTTCTTGTCATTGCCCGCTGACCTGTGACGGGCACTGGCCGCTGACCTGTGACCGGGCACTGCCCGCTGACCTTTGCCCGGGCACTGGCCACTGACTTGTGACCGGGCACTGGCCGCTGACCTGAGACCTGGCACTGGCCGCTGACCTTTGACCAGGCACTGGCCGCTGACCTGTGACCGGGCACTGGCCAGTAGCCTGTGGCCGGGCACTGGCCACTGACCTGTGACAGGGCACTGGCCACTGACCTGTGATTGGGCACTGGCCGTTAACCTGTGACGGGCACTGGCCGCTGATCTGTGACCAGGTGCTGGCCGGTAACCTGTGATCGGGCACTGCACAGTGTGTAGATATTAGTAATACAATAAGTATATATACAAAGTAATAGGTGTGATTTTGTGAGTTATAGAACAAAGAGAAGCAGAAAACAGAATGTCACAGTTCACTTTTATTCAAACCTTTGTCGTTCCTCAGCCCTCCGCTTAAGATGGTTGGAATCTGGATGCCGCCTTTTAGTGCACCCACCCTTGCTGTCCACGAATGACGACAGCAACTTCTTTGCGATATCTTCCACAGTGGTCTCGTTGGCCTCTTCAAACGTGTTTTTGGACGCAGCTGAAAAAAAAGAATGCAGTTTATAAATATACCTTATTTTTTCACATACTTAAAACACTGGTGTATTGAATGCCACCTCTCCACTTGAGCATCCAAAAAGTCACTAGCATGCTAAATGTGACAAAATCGAAACTTGGCACACTTCAATCATGTGCCTTGTGAAGCAACCGAGAGTCGAAAGAGGTGCGAGGATGAGTGGAGGAAGTTTCATATATCGATTGAGTCCCGAGTGTCTGGGACTTTTCGATCAAGTGCTTTGCAGACTGCAAGGAGCAGAGTGCATTCTGGATTTAAGCATTTTGTGCGATTTTCGGTAGCAGTACCATATCTGATTGTTGAAAGAATGTTTCGAGCTCGCCTGAGTTCGGGCATTCCGTCGAGACCCTTCATGTGCAAAGTTCTTCAAACTTGCATAGATTTATTCAGTGGTAGAACTGACAAGTGGTGATTTGGAGCAGCTCTTGTAGCAGGAAAAAACGGGCTTTGGAGCAGAGATTTCCACTTTTGGAGCAGAGAATTTTGAGCTTTCATGCCAGTAAGTTTTATACAACCTCTTCGAAAGTTAGCCCGTAGAAAAGACTGCAGTTGTTCGAGAGTTGGGAGACTAAACTGTTATGCGTACAGAAGAAATGGCCTGTACAGGTATTTATTTATTTATTGGAAAACCATACGTCAGCAATTTTGTAGATGTCTCAATTAACCTTTTAGGGCTACTGATGGCATCCTTGGCCTGTGTTTGACGTAAAAAGATGTCATTGGCTACTTTATAGAGGGTTTGTATCACGGTAACGTAACTGCCGCGAGTTCGACATCAAACGGACACTTTTGTACTGAATGTGTCTCACGCTGCCTTCGCTCATATTCAATCTGCTGCTGTTCATAGAGTAGCTAAATGGACAATTTAGCTACTCTAACCGATCACAGGGACTAGTACTAGCTATTCATTGAGATCGATGTGAGCACCGTTTGCAGAAAAAACGATAACTCTTCGTTTGGCATCTGAAAATAATGGATGTTGGGTTCGAAGCAAATTCAAGGTGAATAGTGGTTTTGGCCGAATTTTCTTGAATTGAATGGTGAAGAGTTTTTGCGCCTTTTTCCACACCTTTTACTACTGTTACACCATGCTTAAATGAAAATTCAGCTGGACTCACGAAGGATGTTCTTAATTGCCCCCTCATGAGCTCTGTTAAATTTAATCAAGCTATATTTATAGACTGTAGCCTCAGGACGTCCAGTACTGTCATTTGGATGGCAAGTAAATGACAGATTTTACATAGAAATAAAACCTATAAAGGATCCCAGCCATACCTAATTGAGGGTATTTATAAATCTTCTTATATGAAAATATTTTCTTCAATTCTGAATATAAAAAAGAGCACAAATAATAAAGACAGGTTTTTAGAACGTATCTACTATACCCTTGCATAATAGCCACAGTTAAATTTTGAAGATTTTACTGTAATGTAATAGCAACAATCACAGTTTCGCCCTTTTTTTCTAATACACCAGGCGCGCGCATGCACCACACTAGTTTGAAAATGTGTTTCTCATCTAAGCGCGCGGCTGCGCTGCGGCGAAGCGAGTCGCGAGACCGCTGTGTCCGCTCCGCGGGTATTGCTTCCCCGCAGTGCACCTCTGCTTGAGGAGAAGCGCACTCAGGGGGCTGAACCGCTGCGATCAACGCTTTGAAAAGTCTGAATATCGCAGTTCATTTGGAAGCGAATATCAAATAGCGTATTATTTGAAACTACTATTAGAATATTAGAATATTCGCGCAGTCCTACTCTCCGCACATAATACTTAAACATAAAAAAACTACTTTTTTTAATTTTCAGTGGCATCGCCAACAATGTCCCGTGCCAGACACTTTCAGTTTCCTTATTGGGAACAGCTCCCTTTTGGCGCAGACATGGCGCAAACTGTGCACAAATACAGCCTTTGGAGCAGCACGTAGCAGGTTATTCGTTCTGGCACAGTTTGACGCAATTGGTGCAGCAGATCCACCACTGTTTATTGTGTTCTTAGAGCACAACTACTACATTATTGATAATTTTGGATTATTTAGAAACCCAGCATAGAAACCCAAATCTTGGTTTTATTTTTTTCTACTCCAAAGGGCAGAAAAAGGTATAGTTTCCCAAACCACCCCAATTTCTGTGCTTTCCTTTCAAACTTCCCCTGCCTAATTTTCACACTCCCCAAAGAGGCTCTATGTTTTTATAAACCAGAAATAAAAATAAAACATCAGTTATAACACACATATGCAGATTATAATATCTATAAACAAGCATAGTGGAAAACCTTTAATTGCCTCCTTGGTATACGTTCCTTCAAAATGAACGAGTCACGTAGGAAAACGCGATAGGCTTCGTTCTGTCTTTTTCCTTTTTCTTTTTTCTTACCCATGCGCATGTGCACATTGGGCATAGCTTGCGTTTCTGTGTTTTTCTAAAATAAAGTTCAGTTGAAAGTGCGCCTCGTCCTGTCTGCTTCTCTCCTCGTGTTCTCGTTGTTTTGGCGCCTCACTCGAAGCATGTACAACCAACTAGCCCCACTCGCCGTTCTAATTCAGTTTATTAAATCCTCTGTGAGCTCAAGATATCCCCCAATATTTGCTTACCGTAAAATCCCGAGAGAGAGCCCACCCAACATCAAGAGCAAATCGGCTGAGAATATGGAGTGGGCTAACTTTCAATGCACAATAAAGAAAATTTTTAAAACAAATTGCTATTTTTAGGTCGTGCCCCTTCCAAGCTTGTTATGGAGGCGGGGGGCAGCGAAGCAAAGATGATTGTACTTCCAAGTCAGCAATGTTCGCTTATATCCCACCTTAGCGAACTAGCCACATTTACGCCGATGTCATCATTGAACCCAACAGTACTATTACTAAGAGTGAGCTAGCTTTCAGTGTTTAAAAAATATAGCAAATCAAGCCAAAAATAGGGTTATGCTATCATTCAGGGGTGGGGCATCTCTCGGGATCTTAGGGTAGTCATTAAACATTTTTATTTGATTCTGTACCATGTTTACTTTTAAGCTGATCAATGGCCATAGAATGTGTAAAAGGCCAATTGGTACCTGTACTAGAAGCTGTTTACAGAAAAATACATTCTGATTTTTTTATTTACTTTTTCAAATTTTGCAAATAAAAATATACTCAGCACCAAAAACAAATTTACAAGAAACATCACAGTGAATACCAAACAAAATCAAAGGTCTCAGTATGAGCACTGAATTCCTTGATGACAAAAGTAAGATTTAGTCTCGGATTCCCAGCCACTTAATTCGCCCTGAATGACATGATTTCCACGAAGCGAACCGTTAAAAACCACTCAAACTATTTTTTGAAACTCAAGGCATGCAAAATTTGTTGGAATGTACAGTATGGCACATGATGCGTCCCCCATGTGACACATAATGGCTCGCACTGTTATCTGCATAAGCAAATTATGAAAGCATAGAGCTTGACCAGCCTTTCCTATAATAATGTAGAGCCCTTTTTGCCTCACAAATAGTTTATAGTAATCAGTACCTGTATCTGCCAGTGGTGGTGTATCTGCCAGTGGCTCAGATAGACTTGAGCTCAAGTGTATCTGAGCAGTCAAGCAGTGAGCAGTCACCTTCCCAGGTGCCAGGCAAGCAAAAAGCATATCACTCCATTTCTAACCACTAAGCAACGTCATTCCATTAACCTCGACATATTCCAATGATTTGTGAACAACAAACATGCTAGGACATCCTGCAATTAAAGCATTTTGACAAAATTTCTAGATTTACTACAAATTGCTAAAATAGAAATTAGGAGAACATACCCAAAAGCAGTGCTATACTATTTTCCAGGTCGTAGAAAGCTTGCTTTTGACCTGACGATCCCTTCCAGCTGCACTGGCCGGCAACATCATTTTTTACAATGAAAGCCAGTGTACCCCGCATGTCCTGCCGGTACTTTCCTCCCCCTTTCAGGCAAAGTAGTCCACCTAGAAAAGTAAAAAGAAACAAGGTGAAACACTCACAGGCTATGGTTCGCCAGATATTTATGGGGAGGCAGGAGAGCAGCGCATGCCATCTCAACTCGAGGTGGAGAGGAGTGTCAGCAAAATTGAAGGCATGCAAAGTTGCCTTTTAGAATGGTTAAAAATTTTTTTTCATACAATAAAAAGGACTTTAAATTAGATATTTAGTACTAGCACTGCCAACATATTGCTTTTGTCCTTGGGAATTTTTAGGGGAAACTACGGTGTTCTTTGTACAATTATTAAATCACAATTAACAGTTAATACTCTTTATAGGTTTTTTACCTCCAAAGGGTAATCACATTTTTGCAGTGAGTATGAAACTGCAACTACTTACAATGAGCAAAACGCGCACGTGACTGAGAGGGTGCTTACAAATTTAAGACAAATTTTCTTTTTCCAAAGCAAGGATTGGTTTTATTCTTCTGGGCATGAAGCCAGCAAAATAAATTTTTTCATCAAAATTAAAATTGGTCATTGGACAATGTTGTTTGATCTTATCTGAAAACACCCAGAAGCACTTTCAATGAAAAACATTAATATTCTGTTCCTCAATCAATTCCCCCTCTCATACACGCCTCAGGAGATAAAAATTTCTTTTACATGGTTAGGAATCTCGTGGACATTTAATTTTTGCTTTCATTGTCAACTACTCGGAACACCGTCAAACCAAATTCGTAGTGGGTGTTCATACAGCATGAGGTAGGTCTGTATTTGAAGTTTGGTGACACTGGTTTGCCGTGCACCGTATTGAAGAATGCTTGCTCTATGAAGCTCATGCCAAAACTTTTGAAGCGGTGTCACAAACCGCCATCGGCACCCTGTCGTCTCCCCGAGGCCCTGCAACCCCCACAGGTCACCCCGTGACCCCCACTATGCACACCTCTGACCTATGTGCATGTGTGGATGTAGCCATAATTAGGTTCCTCTCATGACTATGTTAGCCAGTGAGAAAGAAAACTGTTCCAATTTTCATTTAAGGCTGGATTGTAAAGTATACCTTAAGGGAAAAGCAAACTGTCGCAAAGATGGGGTAAATGAATAAATATATTTGTTTTCCATTTTAATGAACATTCATTTTCGGATTTTTCATTGGCCTAATGTGGATATGTGGTGTTTAGGCCTGCTTCAGACGTAGCAACCTTCCCTGCAATTTCCGTGTTGCAGACGAGTTGTTCTCTAGATCGGCACACTACAACATGAATCGCAGCGATCAGGTCCAGCTCGCAACTCAGGTGTGTTTTGTTTCTAGATAAGATCAGCGCCCCAGTTTCGGGAGATCCGTTTGAATCGGGTGGTTGCTCGCGTCACCCAAGGCGACATTTGACTCTATTTTTTTTGTGATTATTTACTCAGTAATAGTTTCAGAGGGATCAGTTAGCACTCCCAGTGCCATTTAATTACTTTGAAAGAACTTATCCTGCATAAGGTTGCACCTACTGCATAAGGAGGAAGAATTTTAGTCTCGATAATGGCGATGACAAAATCTAGCGAGTGTAACTAGAGGACCAATACATGTTCCTCGTAAAGCCCGCTTCAAACAAAAAAAATTGTTTCCTTTTTTTACTGGAATTAGGACGAATCCTGCGAGACGCCATGACGTCACTTTGGCGTTCCTAACAGGAGGAATGCTGGGCAAACTCCGCCGTGACATCATGTCTCACTGGAATCGTCCTAGTTCCGGTAGAAGAAAAAGGAAAACAATCATTTTTGCTCAACCGGCATATCAGAGGGTGAGTGCCCAAAATGTCGCTTTGCTCCTTCCTTTCCTCTCCTTTTGCACAGTTCTCTCTCCCACGCTACGCTTTTTTGTGCTCATTTTGCATGCCGGTGATAGCAGTCCCCACCCCTGCACGAGTTTCAGAGGTTGCGGCTTTTGAATGAAGGTATGCTTTAATGGGTTCAGGGGAATCAGTTAGTACTCCAAATACTATTTAATTGTTTCGAAGGACGTTCTTATCGCATAATTTTGCACATAAATGAAGCGAAACAATTTCGGTTTTGATGATGGTGATGACCAAACGTCGCAACTCGAGTTTCAGCGGTTGCGGCTTCTGTACGCGGAAGGCCCGTGTTGCAGCTGTTGCAACGTCAAGATGTGGGGAAAAGTTGCTCCACCTGTAGCAGGCGTTAGAGAGTTTAGAGCATCCTCGCTAGCCAGTAGTTGATAGCAGACCAGAGGATGATGTTTCGACGTTAGTAGCACACTTCCGAGTGTGAATCATCGCAATTGTACACGTCAGGAGAGGCATGTACAATTACTGATAGAAAAAATTGTGTCAAGTGGACAATAAAGATATTCTCAGGGGAATCTGTGCTAAATAGATTAATATATTATATAAAGTTCCTGACAGCTTAGAAAATGTTGGGTGTGGCTTATAATACACCTGCTTGGTCCTTTGTCATTCTTAATGGCTATTGCCGCTATGCCACTGGCTGCAGTGCTGGAATAGACCATTTGCGAATTTCCCAAGCTCCCACAGGCATACAGCAAGTGTAGTTACACGCGTTGCATGTGCTCACCTCGCATGTAGGAAAGATTCCAAGTAAATAACAAAAACAAAAAGGCGACGACGAACGCGCGTGGAACGTTCTATTTCATCCAGATTTTCGCTTTAAAAAAATAACTGCTGCAGATGCCAGTATGTGCTGCACGTGTACCTACAATCCCTGCATGCAGCTTGATGCTTCGGTAATTTAGCGCACCATCTATCAGAGACTTGGGATCTGGCACCGTCAGCATTTCTCAGTCAGTCAGTTATTAGATTTTTGAACTTTGAAAATTTGCCTGCAGTCAAGGCCGAGTTGTACGGGTTTCCTTTCTGCACTTGTGGTATCAAGTTCAAGTCCTTTTTTTTATTCCCTCATTTTTACTTTTTTAGGAATTTTATTGCAAACACGTAATTTCACTACTTGCGTATTTCATGAATGTGTTATTAACGTTTCGTGTATCCTTTTGCTGGCTTTCATCGCAGCTACTCCCAATCATCTAAAATTTACATGGAGATGGTATTAGTGCAATGATCCATTGCTACAAAAATTTTAGGGAGCGTTAGGACCAAGTTTTAGAGGCTAGAGAAGAGAAAAAGAGGAGGTTCACACCACTCGGCCACAACTGCAGGCGGAATTTTGTATGTTAAGACTGGTAAATGAATCTTGCACATGTGCAATTCAGCTGTCCTAGAATATCTTTAATTTCCACTTGGCATGATTTTCCCTATGCTCATGACGTGCAGAATCCCGATACATTTCAATTTCCAGCACGATAGACCGCCTCTGCACTCAGAAGCATGTTACAAAGGTCAAAGCACACCTACAGTTAGCTTGTTCGGTATTAATGACTCGCTAGTGAGGTTGCTAGGAGTTCTTTAAAAAGTGGTGCATATTCACATTAGGCCTACAAAACTAACTATACAACCCTCCTGAATATCGAAAACAAATGCAAGTCACGAAGTGATATAGATCTCAGCGAATACGTTAACATCGTCAGCACGACATGCAAGCCAATAATGCAAGTTGGAAACAAACAATGCACGAAGTACGTTTTGTTTCGTTGCACCTTCGATTCTAACGATTTTGTGCGAGTGTGGCGCACTGGGGCCGCTCAGGTACATATATGAGCACTGCAACGCTCCTGGCGCGCGATGAAAATTGTGCGTCAAAGGCGCAGCGCGAGCTTCCAGTTGTAATGCTACACCGTACGGTAGCCTGCGGTAAGATACTACCTATCAATAACCATAGAGCAGTTTGATTACGTGGTGCAATGCACTAAAACCGAGACGGTGAGCAGCGAGGTCGAGCCTGTGGCACGAAGACATCAATAATGTGAACGCTGCTCTTTTGGAGCTTGACGGTCACCGTGCGTGGCTCACTTTTTAGAGCACCAATGGCCAGGCAAAGCTCAAACACGATATCTTCATCACCCTCAAAAATATTCTGCCACAAACAGTGACGTGGCCGGAGCCTAAAACGCGCTCGCCCACCACAAAGCTTCGCAAGTTGGGGTTTCTGCAACTTTTAAATATCAGCATGCTCATTTTGCTAACGCGCATCAACATCTCCGTCACCTGTAATGTGCTCCTGCCCTAACCACTTCGCGTTTGCAAACAAATAAATCATTTTTAACGCACTGACCACCGTCAGCGAGCAGGCGCACGGGAAATCCTGGAGAATCTATCCCCGTCTCTTCCGCCATCTTGGAACTACCGCCCCGCCACCTATAGGGCGTTGGAGTTGTGAATAGTAGGTTACAAGTCAAAAAGGTAGCGGCAAATGCCCCTCAAAGGGAATCATATATCCCTCCGCCACCTCCCCATCCAATAGCGTCCCATCGTTTCCGTGACGTCGTGGCCAGCGCGGGAGAGGGTTTTGCCTTGCTTTGGATATTTGCTTTATCTTTCGACCTTGAATTAGCGTTGTGGAAGCCACGAGATGGAGATTAGAAGTCGTTTTTGTTTCCGATGGAAACAAAAACTACTTTGGGGGATTAGCTTCCCCTCCGATAGATACAAAGGCCACTTTCAGGGGCTCGGTTTCCTCTCCGATGAATACAAAGGTCGCTTTCTTAAAAATAAAAAAAGGGGGGGGGGGGGTCGGAGAGAAGTTGGCATTACTCTGTAGCCTTTATCTATTCAATGAAGTGGAACAAGGGGTGTTTCCAGGGAACTATTCTTTCGACTGCGGATGGGTTTCAAACGGTCGCATCACGATTATGGGAGGAGCTTCTCCTATTTTCTTGACTTGTAACCGATTATACCATGTTGTCGTAAGTAAAAGCACTCGCTGCCGCACTCGGTCAAACTCAACTCAAGTGTGTGAACCAGCCTTCAGAAAGTGCGAAGTTTGAGGCACTTCTATACCCATGACGTTTCTTAATAATTGGGAATCGTGTCAGATTGCAAAAGAAAGTTAATCACAAAAACTGAGGGAAAAAAAGCATCTTTTACAATGGTGTTTGTAAAGATTTCTTTTTGCTAGCCTCAGAGTTCTTTTATGACTTTGCCTGATTGTGTCTTCCATTTCTTTTACCATGCAGCTGATTTGGCTTAACTGCTGGACATGTTGAAAAGTCAAGCACAATTCCATGCAGGTAAGAAAATATATATTCAGTGGTTGAACCTGATTATTACAAAGCTTACAGCACGTAATAATCATGCAGCATATATCATAAACTTGCAAAATAGCTGCTGTTCATTTTTGTAAGTTTTGAGTACAAAACTGAAGCAACAAAGCTATATTTTGCTGATTACCACAGCCAAAAAATGATTCAGTGTTAATGGGCCTGGAGGTAGGCTTGCCCTTGGATAGCCTCGCACTGCGGGAAAGCTGAATAACAGGTAGCGTTAGATATGCAACTGCATTACCCCCAGCTGGTGTGGTGTTTGAAACTTTCCGTGATTGAAATACAGTCGAAGTTTGATTATCCGCTTTTCACTGAACCGAGATAATAGCGTATCGTAAAATGAAACGCGGCTAGTAATGTCGCTGAGTAAGAGTAGATGGGACAGGAAGCATCTCTCGCACAAGTTTGTTCTATACTTCGTGGTTGGTTCAATCGCAACCTCGCACAGCTGAACACACAAACAAATCATGGAAACACATTTCTTGCGCTGGCTTGCAAATCACAGCAAGCAAGCAGGGTACATAGCAGAGCAGAAAACACTGGCAATGAGCACACGCAGGCACGCAACTTCCTTTTTTTCCCCCTCGGCGTATGATAAATTTGTTGCAGCATTTCGTAAGCACGTCGACATTCGAAAGTTGAGCCTGATTTGTCTTGCAGTGCCTTGCGGAACGGCAGTATCGCCCACCGTTCCACAAGGCACTGCAGGACTCGCAAATGTGTGAACAGTGCTTTGCAGTACAGGCTGTTGGGTTGCACGCGAGGTCGAGAGAAGGGAGACCAGACGGGCGTGCGTACCAAACTCAACTAACTTTATTTTTAGCAGTTCTCCGCTCTCCCGAGTTCACCCCTTTCTCCGTCGTCCTTTCTCTTCCCGAGCTGCAGGGGAAAGGAAACTCTCCGTTGCGGGAGAGAAGGGAAATCCGGTTCGCCCCGCTCGGGCTGCGTTCGGACGTGGCTTGGGGCCACTACATCACTCCCCGCCTAGAGAGTGCGTGAACGTGTTGCAGTCCACAAGCCAAAAATTAAAGGTCCAGGCGAACAGGGGCGCTGGTGCGCCATCCGCTGCGTTTGTTGGTGGGTGTGGTGAAAACTGCGGGTTGAATGTTCGGCATAGCCGGGAGCCTTGCAGGAGGTGCGGCCATGGCGGGGGTGGGTGCCGTGGTCGCCGAGTGTTCGACATGGGCCGGTTTCACGCGGTCGATCGACACGACATCTCGGTGGCCACGCCTGTCGATGGTCATCATCTTGTTTCTGCGGCGCAGCACCATAAATGGCCCATCGTACGGGGGCTGAAGAGGGCGCCGCACAGCGTCGTGTCGTACAAACACATGCGTGCAAGACACAAGGTCCGTGCTCACATGTATGGGTCGTGCCGCCGGCTGACGGGGAGGGGTAGCACGGAGCTCCTTATGATGTCGCGCAGCCGCGACACGCAGTCACCGGTGGCGATTTGGGCTTGCGGTTGGCTTAGCACGAAGAACTGGCCGGGTAGCCGGAGTGTTGTACCGTAGACGCAGCTCAGCTGCGCTGCAGCCGATGTCCGCTTTCAGCGTGGTCCGGATGCCCAGGAGAACAAGTGGTAGCGCCTTGACACATGAGCGTCCCTCGTTGGCCATCAGGGCCGCCTTGTGCTGGTGATGGAACCTCTCTACCATGCCATTGTTCATCGGATGGCAGGCCGTCGTCCTGATACGGGTGGTACCAACCAGATGTGCAAAACTTGCGAACAGCGCCGACTCAAATTCACTGCCTTGCTCCGTTGTAATGTTGGAAGGCACCCCGAACCGAAACAGCCAATGCTGCAGGATGTTGCAGGCGACTGTTTCCGTGGTCGTGTCTGGAATAGGGACGGCTTCCCAACGCGTGAAGCGGTCGACCATGGTCAGAAGATACAAGTGGCTTTCACAAGGTGGCAGAGGTCCGACAACGTCGACGTGAATGTGGTCGAAGCAGGTGTCCGGGGTCGGAAAGGATGCCAAGAGTGTCATAATATGACGCTGGACCTTGGCTCGCTGACACAACACACACTCGCGTGTCTACTGCCTGACGTCGCGGTTGATGCCAGGCCAAATGAAGCGGGCAGTAACCAGCTTCTGGGTCGCTCGGATTCCTGGGTGCGACAGCGTGTGCATTGACGTGAACACCTCGCGACGAAGACGGGAGGGCACGAATGGGCGAGCGCTGCCTGTAGATACGTTGCAGCACACTGTCTCTTCCGCTCCTGCGAGGGGCAGCCACTCCAACTTCAGCGCTGTCGGTGTTGTTTGCAGGTGACTCAGTTTAGCGTCGCGCAGCGCTGCCAGCCCTCCGAGATCGATTCGCAGCAGCGGGGCGAAGCCAAGAGCGCTGTGTGGGCTGTTCTCGACTCACTTGATGTGGCGAATGTCCGTAGTGTATTCGGAAATGTAGGACATCTGGCGCAGCTCGCGCACCATGTGAGCGCTGCCGTCTGAGGTCAGGGATCGCAGTGCGTAGGTGAGCGGTTTATGGTCCGTTCATACCAAGAAAGTCCACTCCTTCCAGGAAATAACGGAAGTGCTTGATTGCTGCATAGACGGCCAGCAGTTCGCGCCCGAACGTGCTGTAACGACGTTCAGTGGGCGTCAGTTTTCTGGAGAAGAAAGCAGTTGGTCGCCACATTCCGTTGTTCAGCTGCAGCTGTGTCCGAGGCGTCGACCATGACGCACTGCGGGATGCCCGGCTGGGGGTATGCGAGGAGTGCGGCATCAGCGAGACTGTCCTTGATCCGTTGAAAAGCTGTTGCCGCGTCGTCGGTGTGAAGGGGATGCAGGATGGCCGCGCACTGGGGAACGAAGCACCGATAAAAGTTCACCAGCCCAAGAAGCTCGCGGAGCTGACGCCTCGTGTTTGGCTGGGGAAACTCTCTGACGGCTTGTACCTTCTCGGGCGGTGGTCAAATCCCTGAGCTCGAGATGAGCTGGCCGAGAAACAACAACTCGCACACACCAAGCTCGCACTTCGCCGTGTTCACTATAGGGTGGTTCAAGTCACCAGGCTCGATCTAAAATGGGCCGTAAAAATCGACGCCTGCACGTAGCCATCTAAACTTTTCGTCAAAGGTGTATTTCACAGGTCGGTTTTTTCTTGTAAAATTACGAAGCGTAGCTCTCTTTAGTAAAAAATAGGGCCAAGAAACTTGCCAGGGTCTACGGCGGGCGGCTACTCAGACGACCAAGTGCAGTAGCGGGGTGTGTTTGGCGTTCGTATTGATAGGTGGCGTCGGGAGCAGCGTCTGAAGGTGCAGCCGACCAGCGAAAGATAGCATACGACACGCAGACGAAATCCGTTGGCAGCAAAAGCGCCGCAATTATGCAGACGGTTTTTTTTTACTTTAAGTTTTGTTTTGTTGTTTGCATTTATTTTTGAACCGAAGGTAGATTTCAAAAGGACTATATTCAGTTTATTAAACCACGGTGGTCGCGAGCCGTCGCGATAAGGAGGTAGCGCCATCTATCAATACGAACGCCAAACAGACCCCGCTACTGGACCCCCGTCGTCTGTATTGCTGCCCGCCGTAGACACCGGCAAGTTCCTTGGCCTTATGTTTTACAGAAAGAGAGCTCCGCTTTGTAATTTTGAAAGAATAAACCGACCTGTGTATTACACCTTTGCCGAAAAGTTTAGATGGCTACATACAGGCGTCGATTTTTACGGTCCATTTTAGATCGAGCCTGGTGACTTGAACCACCCTATATAATCCCATGCTCCGTCAGGCCCTGGAAAATGGTCCGCAGGTGCTCCTCGTGCTGCTCCGGCGAGTGACTTGCGATGAGCAGGTCGCCGAGGTAGGCGTGGCAGAACTCGAGGCCGTGCAGGACGCCGTTGATGAAGCGCTGGAACGTCTGACCTGAGTTGCGGAGGCCGAACGGCATACGAAGGAACTCGAAGAGGCCGAGCGGTGTCGATATGGCCGTCTTGGGAACATCCTCCGGGGCTACTGGGATTTGGTGATATGCCCGGACCAGATCCACTTTCGATAAGATTGTAGCGCCTTGCAGGTTTGTGGTAATGTCGTGGATGTGCGGCACGGGGTAGCGGTCGGGGACCGTTGCTCGGTTAAGTGCTCGGTAATCTCCGCACGGGCGCCAGTCCCCCGGCGTGGACTTCGGCACCATGTGGAGTGGAGACACCCAGGGACTATAGATGACGGGCAAATAATACCGAGCTCGAGCATGTGGTTGAACTCCTGACGAGCCACTCGCAGCTTCTCCGGCGATAAACAACGGGGCCGTGCGTGGACGGGTGGGCCTGTGGTGACGATGTGGTGGCAGACGTCGTGTTTTCCCACTGAGTCCGCTTGCGGCTGGCACGTCATATTAAGGAGACTATTAAGAGATCAAGGAATAAGGTGTCCATATTAAGGAGACATGACTGTATCATCTTTGGAACTAGTTTGCCGTAGCCAGTGTTATAACATGTATTGCTTTTTTATGCAGTGCCTGCCTTTCCTTGCCCCTCGTGAGGACGACTGAGACAGCAACTTTGCGCCACGACGACAGATGGCAGGTATTCCAAGTGTCGTCACCTATAGTGGCCATGTGCTATGTGTTCGCAGCATTGTAGGCCGATTGTGGAGCACTTTCAGAATGAACTTTCGCTGGGCACATACAGTAAGAAGGATTATGAGAGGGAACATGCGGGCACGTGTCACTTGGTACAGGCAGAGCAGCCTAGCAAGTGTCGCGCATGCGCACTGAGGGGCCCTGGCTTTTTGAAGAGCCGAGGCAGAAGTTTCAGCGGCGGTGTCACCGCCCTGGCGGCTTGTCGCCGAAGCAGAAACGGGGTTTGCTAGCTTTGCTGGCGGCTGGCTTTCTGTAGTGTGTGCAGACCGGTAACGTAGGCTTATAAACTTCGGCAACAAGAATACTACGCGGCTCTGGTGTTTTGGTACGAGCAACAGACGTGACACAATCTGCTACGACTAGCTACGACCACCCACCACAGCGATGAAGGCATCGAAGAAGCACAACCTGTGTACTACGCCGTTGCCGTCACCCGACAGTGCTCATTTGACATGGAGGGCTTTCCGCCCAGAGACTTCGCTCGTCACCGAGTGTTATTTCCAGTGTTTCTCCTTGTGTGTTCAGTGGCTGGACGGTCCTCACACAGCAGTTCTTCAGGCACAAAGGTGACTAAAAGTTGAGGGCGGATGGACTTGCAGCAATACTCTCGGTTGGTGCGTGTGACAGAACCATTGTACGGCATCATCGGGAAGACACCGTTGTAAGTTAGCAAGTTGTCCAATTTTATGTTCATTATCAAGTAAAATTTGAAAAATATTGTTTAAAAGGACCCTGTATCAAAATTTGGATTTCATAAAATAAGGCCGCAGAAGCTTTCAATGGAGCTCTACAAACTCTGAAACATCACTCATACATCAATATCTCAAACGGATGGCCGTATTCTTGGAAAAGAAGGGCGCAATCAAACAAGAAATGTGACGTCATACTTCTCCTGGAACACTTTAGAATGAGGGAAAGCGGCCTCGGCTTCTCTCATTCCTGCTTCGGTTTACCTGCTTGAGGGGATGAAGCCAAGAGGAGAGGGAATGAGAATCGCGATGTCACATGTCTCGTCGGCCTTGTTCAATCGCACACTTTTCCAAAAATACGGCCATCTGTTAGAAATAATGCTCTATGAGTATTGTTTTGGAGGTTTTGCAGCATGCCGCCGTATTGCTCCAGTCTTGTTTTGCGAGCTTCAAATTTCGGTTAAGCATATCTTTTAGTATGAATAATTGTGTCAACAGGATGTTTAAACATGTCGGTTCTACACAGCTACTCTCAAACATTTTTGAGTGGTCTCGCCTGCCGGATGCAAAGGGGGAGAGGCAACATGTACAGTCGCCCAATTTTTTATTATATCACGCGAGCGTCAATTGCCGGGACGGGCAGTGCGGTGCCGCGGAGAAATGCGGCGTCACAGGAGAGATTAAGTGCGTGCGCACAAAGCCCTTTCCGGGGAGCGTCGTCTGCTAGGCCACTCCGCTGATCGCACACAGCCCCTGCTCCGGAGCAAAGAAGCGCGTTGCGCCGGTTGTTTATACTCTGTTTCACTTTGTGTTGTACCGCAGCCGACGCTACGGGCCATCTTGGCCATTCCATCGCTAAAAGTGTGTCACGTGGCCTTCCTGTTGGGCACAACTGCACGTGGAAGCACAATGTCGCGTGGCAGGGTGACAGCGCTGGATTGGTTTTGATGGCTCGTAGCATTGGCTGTGGTATATAGTTTAATGCATCGTTGCATTCAGCTTGTCGCATCATTGTATTTTTATCTTTTTTGGTGCTGACAAAGTAAACGCAAACAAAAAATAAAAGATTAAAAAATAAAACGAGATTAAACAAGATGACGCGCGGTTTCTTTCACGCCTGAGCAGTATCACGGTATCACGCAAGCAAGCGCTGTTCAGATCTTTGCTTAAAGGCGGTCAGCTATGCCAGCAGATAAGGAACAGGGGCTGTGTGCGGTCAACAGAATAGTCTAACAGACTATGCTCGCACCGGAGATAGCTTTGTGCGCACGCGCCTAATCTCTCCCGTTACGCCACATTTCTCCGCCGAACAGCGCTGGCCGTCCCGGCGGTCGACGCTCGAGTGATATTATTAAAAACTTGGGCGACTATACATGTTTTTATCTCTACAGCACAACTTGTTCCTATCATGCACTGTAAATAGCTGTCAATTAACAGACTAGATATAAGAGTGGGCAACAAGTCAAACTACCAAGAATGCCGTCCATGGCGCATCTCAGACAGATCTTACGTTATGTGGCCTCAGCGGTCTTTGTACAGTTCTTCTCATTGTTGCCGGTAGAGCAGCTACCGATAGTGGGGTTTCAAGGGCGTCAACTTGAAATGCAGTTTCTTCACATAAGGTTTGCATTTTGGGAAGTTTCTATACATATACCTTGAAGTCGTTATTGTACGGATCAAAACAACTTTATAAAAGTGTCTATGAAGACTTTAGCAGGGTTCTCTTTAAGGTGCCCGACTTACAACAAGGCTGTCCAACTTGAGAAATTTCACTAGTGGGAAACTTATTTTCATATAAGAATGGTGTACATCTTTACAGTGCTGTATGTATGCAACAAAAACTTCAGATGTGTTCAATAAAAGTAGCATTTGCTAATAATGTGTTCTCTGTGTATCTAATGCACTAGGTTGTATTTGTTTTGAACACTTGCTACATTTAGGCTGTACAAAATAGTCCAATTTTTATGAGCATTCAAAAGCAGTGCAACTTAAATCCGACAAGCATATCGAAAAAGAAGTGCCCAAAAAATACACACTAAAATAAATTGCTACTTGGGGTAGTAAAAATGGTGTTTTACAGACGACTCTCATTATTTAAAACTCCAGGAAGCCACACACTTTAGTTTGAAGTATCAGAAGATTGAATTATCAAAATTCATCTAAATATTGTCATGAATAAAAACATAAACCTATTAATAAAACATAAAATCAGTGTCTAATGCGGCGAGCTTGTGTCGAGTGCCAAGAAACAAAGTAACAAAGACCTTTGACGGTGACGGAAGGACAACTGCCTCAAGCAGCCATGCGAAGCTCCTTTTGTAAGCGCGTGGGTATCTAAAAGTTTCCGAGCTCGAAGAAAAACAAATTATTGTGTCATCTTAAACATTCCAGTCACGCAAACAAAAGAGAGATGAAAAGGACAAGCGCTGGCGGGGATCAAACCCCAGCCAGCGGCGTGAGAGTTGATCACGCTGCTGACTCAGCTATTTGCATGCGGCATTACTCCCCTCTTGTGAAAGACTCATCGTCTCTATGCAACACGAAATAAAATTAACAGCTTAAACAAGAGAAGGTCAAACTACAAAGTCACGTAAATCACAGAGTTTCGCAGTCCTATCGAGCATTCCTAGTTCAGTTGAGTCGGACGACGTGAATCACCGGGTGGCAGGGGACGGCGTGAAAATGTTGATGTGCCATTGGCCAACGACTTGCAGCTTATCAGCCGAATTCATAAACGGGCCTCGACTCGAACTCGACTCAAACTCGACTCGAAACTCCACTCGAGGCCGGTTTTGCGCTTCATAAACCGACCTCCACTCCAAACGCTCCTCGACTCGAGGAAATTCTCGAGTCTCTCCTCGAGAATCTCAAGGTAGGTCCGGCGCTTCCTCGAGCAGCTCCTCGAAACTCGAGTCGGTCCCAGGAGGTAATGGCGGCCGACAGATCGTTCTGCGACTTCGTCGACTTCGTCATCAGAGCAGACGAAATTCTTTACGACCGCCAAGATGAGAGTGTCCCAGTGCTACGGCGTCATTTGAGGGACCGGCTGAACCCCTGGAGGTGTTCAACGACCGCGAACTTCTCGCGCGCTACCGCTTCACCAAAGCGACAGTGGCAAGCCTTTGGAGTCCTTGTCGCTGGAGGAGTGCGCGAGCAATCGCGGTCTGCCGGTCCCTCCAATGCTTCAGCTTCTCATCGCGCTGAGATTCTACGGCGCTGGGACATTCCAGGTCGTCACCGGCGACCTCGTCGCCGTGTCGCAGCCGACAGTGTGTCGGGTTGTCGAGCGGGTGTCGCGACTCATCGCCGGCACCCTGTTCCGACGACTCGTGAAGTTCCCCAGCAGCGCGACGGACTTCGATCGCGTGATGCTAGAGTTTTATGCTCTAAAGAAGTTCCCTGGAGTGACTGGGTGCATTGATTGCACTCACGTTAGGATCAAGGGGCCCGGTGGTCCCGATGGCGAAGTCTACCGTAACAGAAAGGGATACTTTTCCATCAACGTGCAAGTAAGTTCATTTTTGTTTGTGCCCTTACCATGAAACAAATAAATTAAGAATATGGTAACATTATAAAACAAAGCATCGTGAAAAAGTCTGCATGTGCCGATTGTTTCTGCAGCAGGGAATGTCACGATTTTACTCAACTGCAACAAGGAATACCCCACCGAATGGCGTTCCCCTTGTGATGTGAAGGCAGAGAAATATGGCACAGTAAAAGTAAATTCCTTTCAATGAGCCAACAGTCAATTAAATAATAAAAAAGACTTTCCTACAACATAAAACTTGTCTATTTAATAATCTATATCGTATCTCTAACTACAGATGTGGGGCTTACAAACCAAGAATTGTTACTTCTACAGAGAAACGCAGAACCACATGGTGCTTACACCACGGATGTGATAATTGCTCACGCTAATGGGTGATCGAGCAATCATCTACTGGATTTCGAGTAACAAGGAATGAGGCCTTGCCATGCTTCGTTATATCTGCATGAAATAGTCAGGACACTAACTATTGTGTCATTAACTCCTCATTTGCAAAGCTGGCAACTGCACTTACTCGCACAGTATACCGTAAAATCCCGAGATAGACCATCTAACTTCAAGAGAATATCGGCTGAAAATATGGAGTGGGTTAACTTTCAATGCACAATCAAGAAAAGTTTTAAAAAATTGCCAATATTAGGTCGTGTCCCTTCCAAGCTTGTTATGGTGGCGAGGGACAACGAAGTAAAGATGACTGTACTTCCCAGTCAGCAACATTCGCTTCCATCCCGCCATAGCGAACTAGCCGCATTTACGCCGAGGCCATCATTGATCCCAACACTACTATTACTAGGAGTGGGCTATCCTTCGGTGTTTCAAGCCAGAAATAGGAGTGGGGCATCTCTCCGGATTTTACGATATGTGTATCTAAAAGTGTGTCGTTTTGATACCACGGCAGCCTGCTCATCCCAATGCTGTTCATTTCCCCCACTCAGGCCATCACGGGACCCCAGCTCCAGTTTTATGACATCGTGGCCAGCTGGCCAGGCTCCGTGCACGACAGTCGGATCTTTGACAACAGTCGTGCACGGGTCCTGTACGAGCACCAGCGTGTACCTGGGGTGCTGCTGGGAGACGCAGGCTATGCCTGCACCACCTACCTCATGACGCCTCTGGCCACTCCAGGGGCAGCCAAAAGTCCAGAGGAAAGGTATGCACTACACTGCTGGAAGAATTCATGAGATTTAAAGCTAACCCAAAATTGATGTATCAGCCACGCTTTTTCATCTTGTTGCGACAATTGGTTTATGAAAACAGACCCAGACGTTAATTGTTTTCTTGTCTGCATGTGATTGTCACATATTTGGCAAATTGGATGGCAAGCGCACACTGTTCTACAAGATTTGTCGCTCAGTGGGACTGGTCAGTGTTGCTTCTTGGTGTTTAAGTTTGCACCAAATTGTGCAAGGGAGCAACATAGTCCCACTTTGTTGCCAAAGTGGGACTATGGCTTAGTGTTCCACACTACTAGACAATAATGTAGGAAGCATCCCCCAACAACACACCATACACAAAGCTGTAGCCTCCGGCAAGCAGTGCCAAAATGCAGTTTGCACAAAGGGTCCATACCATACGGCATGCCCATATCACCCGGACTGATGCTTCGAGTTACCTAAAGCAACTCTGAAAGCGCAGAGACATTATCCGGCCACAGGAGAGAGCTGTGTGCCTATATCTAGAGCAACATTATCCTGCTCAGTACTTTCTGCCAAGAACAGCGGTCAGAGCATTTATCAGCGAAAGACCGCTATACAAATCAACGTCGTCGCATTTTCTATCTAAAAAGTACTGTATCGCTCCAATGTGATGCAACAATACTGTATATAGCAACTGACAAGGTGAGAACAGCAGGGAGGAGTTTCATTTGTCCCAACTCCAGCTTCAGTGTCTTACCTTAGACAGCGTTCTAGCATCTCGTGCACCTCGGGCACACACACACAGCCAAAGCACATTGCAAGGCATGGAGCACATGCAAGAAGCCAGGCGTTCAAAAAACACCCTGCCGCTCTCACTCTGTCGGTGACTGCAGCAGTAGAGAGATGTCTAATAGTTCTTCATTCTTCTCACGTAGGTACCAAAAGGCCCACATCCGGACCAGGAACTCGGTGGAGCGGGCCTTTGGTGTGTGGAAAAGGCGGTTTCCGTGCCTCGACATGCGGTTGCAGCACAAGCCTGAACGGTCAGCCGTGATAATCACGGCTTGTGCTGCACTGCACAACTTGGCCCGCCTGCGGAATGAGCCGTGTCCCCCACCTATGCCCGCTCCACCAGTTCCCCCTCAACGACGTCAAAGGCAGCCCCACCTGCCACAGACACCGGACCCTGTGGACACCATCAACGGGGCATGGAAACGGGCGCAGATCATTTCATTAAGTTTTACATAGGCGCATTGTGAACGCAACAGCGGTGTAGCCAGAATTTTGTTAGTGTGTGGGGGAGGGAGGGGGTTGGTTATGGAGAGATGGGCATGAAGAGCCGGGGGGGAGGGTGGGGGGATTATTTCGATGTCGACCGTCAAATAATTTCGACAACTGTGACGTCACTTCCGTAAAACATCAAAATAGTGGCTTTATTATTTCGATGTCTGCCTTCAGTGCCGCTGTCGCAGGGTGGAAGCTGTTTCGTGGTTTCATTTTGTTTAGTTTCTGATGGTGTTGTCAATGTTGCGTTGACAGAGTCGTGTGTTGTCTTTACTTTTGCATGGGAGTTTGTCAGGTGTCTTACAGTAGACATGCGACCCTTTTCTTGAACAGCACATGCTCCCTATTTTGTACAGATTTTTTGTGTGGAATAAACTTGTATACTAAAAGATGCTTGAAACCTTATCTTGCAATTGGGATTGCACCTGAAGGGCGTTAGGTTAGAATGCATAATGCAACAATGCAGCGATTCCTTGTGAGGACACTCTCAGTTGTTGGTGGTCAAGGGTGTCCCAACAGTACCAAACAATATGATTGTGCAGGGCCGCTGCACCTCAATTCTGGTGTTGTCACACTACTACTCAGTGGGAGTAGTTGAGCACCACATCAGGTTTTGGCTGGGACTATGCAATAAATATATCAGTATGTGGTCGGCTGCAAGCTTGGGCCTAATTGCTGCAAGGGCACTTTGCAGTAGGCCACAAAGAAGGCAGTGAGAAAACCTTGGCTAGTCAAGGTGGTGTTGACTTTACTCTGGGTGGTGGCACAAGTCCATATAGGGTTTATGGCATGAACCTTTGAACAGTAAATGGGACACGTCTGAACTCAGTGACGGTGATAACATAACATACCGATTACAACATTTAATTCACAAGACAGCGTGCACAAATCACACAATAATAAAACCAACATGGCAATAGAACAATGGTAAAGTGCTGGCAACATCTGGCAGTACATATGAAAAAATATATTGCTACGCTTCCTCCAGGGGATCGGTGGCAGTGCGTGTTAAAGCATCTCAGCTCGAAGTACGTGGATAGACACCCATTGGGGCTGACTAACTTCCCCTGCCTAAACACTCGCATCATAATTACTTCCTCTCTTAAAAATCAGCGTAAAGAAAGAAAGACAAAATACTGGGCTACTTCCTCTTCCTTGAGAGAATGCATCGAAAGTTGATGTAACTGCCCTATTGCATAGAAAGTTCACTACAAATGATTATTGCAGTACCAAGTTAAAAAAGAAAGAAGGCTTTACTAAACGGGGACAAAATCAACGAAGTAACACCCTTTAAAAAACCATCCTTACACAAAAACAGTGAAACATAATGTAAAAAACTAAAACTAAACTAAAAACAAAATCTACCTACTCTTGTGTTTTCGCTTCGAGAGCAAGCAGCTGTTGCAGCTTAATTCGCTTGTCGAGCTGGAGCAGCTCAAGTTCTAGCTCGATACGCTGCTGCTGGCCACGAAGCAGATGCACCTGCAACTGGTGCAGCTCCTCGTTGCGCTGCTCCTCCCTCTCCAGGGCGGCCACACGGGCATTCTTTTCAGGAGCCATCATCGCCTCAAAAGCGGCGACGCGGCCTCCAGCCGGTTTCGCTCGGGGGGCCACATGGGTCGGCTGTGGAGGCGGAGGGGTTGGGGGCCTGGGTGGCGATGGAGCAAATGGCGGCTCCATGCTGTCACCCCAGTCCAACGGTGGCGAGGCAGGCGAAGCGGGCAAGGCAGGAGAATCTGGACAGGCACAACACATAGACGCTGCGAGTGTTACAGGGGGTAGACACGAGAGTGTATGAACCCATTATGGAAATGTTCAATGCCAGCTGTTGGTATAATCTGCTTGAGGGGTCCTGTTCTGCACCTCTTCCAGTGTTGTGGCTAGTTCATAGATGCATTATTACACCATTTATCTTCATCGGCTTGATTATGGATGGCGGTCCTAAACAATGAAACTTGCCACGGTGAATGATGCGAAGGCTGACAGAATCAAACTGGTATACATGCCTTTAATGCAAACTGGACTCCAGCCGTGTCTACATAAAGGCGACTTAGGCGCATTGAATCCAGTCACCGTATTAAGTGTCGGTATGAACACAGCATACGCATTCGGAATGAGCATCGCATTCAAGCCACTAGGCAGAGGTGGGTGGAGACACAAAGCGCGCATTCTCACAGCTAACGTAAACGGCTTGCGTTACATTTTGTGACAAGGAGGATTATCGGAAGGCGCCCGCTGCGCAACTGCTACATTTACTGTAGGAGCGGGTGATATTTGTTGACCCATAATCAGTTTTATTCCTATAAGACAGCTCACCAAAATTGAAATACCAGATAAACGGAAGAACATCAATAGTTTTCTCAGAAATAAATACAAGAAAATATGCAGCCTAGTAGTAACTAACCTCTAAACCAATTTCTATATGTACAGTCGCGCAGAAACTAAATAGCTCCAAGCGAGCTGGCATTTTTCTTTTCAATAAGACCACGCTTAGAAGACGCGGATGATAACAGCAGTTCCTTTGCGTTGAAGGGCTCCCCCGTTTGCTTCACATGGACGAGTCCTGACGTCAGCACTAGTACGGAGGAAAACAACCGCCAGGATAGTGCACCTCAGAAAACAAATGCTTGCTCGCTTGGAGCTGTTTAGTTTCTGCGTGATTGTACATAGCAAATGCAGTCATAAGTGAAAGCTTTTACCCGGCATCATGTCAAAGTTGGCGTGCTGGTCGACCATTGCTTCCAGCATGACAGCTGGCGGCAGTGACAGCACCGGCTGGTCGGCATGGGCACAGTCGCTGTCGAGCGGGTTTGCAGCCGTGTCGCCATGTGGGACGCCAGTGCCCCCACAAGCTGGAGGGAAGGGCTCATGGGCCGGCAGGTACGGGGACCCCCTCCTGCGGCGTATATAATGTGACAGCATCCATGAGTTGAGATGTACAAGGCACAACACAGAAAGGACAAGGAATCATGCCACAACTAAATCAGTAAAATTTGTAGTTTGACACTAAACGGCAAGAATGAAAAGTGATGACTTAATGATTGTGCTGTTTCACAATCTGTAAAGAAAATGCTAGAGAGGTTCAATGTGATCAACTACAGCCATGTTATGGACATACATAAGTTTCCAAATAAATTGATCCCAGCTTAGCATGCCAGCACAAAGCACTGGTTGACCTTACTGTTTACAAATAAATGCTTACACTCTATCTCAAATTTTCACTGAGAGTTTCACTTTCACTAATCTTTCTCTGGTTTCGGTGACACCAGAATTTGCAGCACTAGTATGGTGTCCTGCATGATGGTCGGCTGCTGCACAAAGTCGCAGTTGAACAACAAAAAAGAGGAGAGCAAGCTTGCGGACTCCACTTTTTCAAGATTCCGAGAGCCTGAACACACAAGTGCGAGAAAGCACGGTCACTCTCCGTGAGAAGGCAACGCAACTGTCTTGTGTGAATCAACCGGAATGTCTTTGACGAAGAGAAGTGTCGAGTGTGTTCAAGGTACTTCGTCTCGGGTAAGCGTTGGCACCGTTTGCTTTCGTCGGACATTAGCGGTAAGATTTCCACGAAGCTTCGCCCATCGCCCGTCGCTGCTGCTCATTGCGACGTGCATCGCTTGCTTGTTGTTTCGACGGACCGAGCGACAGCGGGTCCTGTCGCGTCGCTTTGTCTGGAAGAATCACTTATATCTGGTTCATACTTTAAACCTAGTTGCTAGTCAATCACGATAAAAAAACATGCTTAAGAAACTCGATTGTGAGCTTATCGCAGGAGCGTCAGAATACCGACATCGAGAGAAATCTCCGCTCCCGAGTTTATTTCTGTTGCTCTCTAGTTACCATTGCTCAGGCAAAAAGAGTCGCACTCTCACTGCACTCCCCTACGGCTCTTTTTCATTCCTTCCAAGCTCAAGACAAGATCTGCTGTCGCTCGGTCCGTCGAAACTACATGCGACACACGTCGCAATGAGCAGCAGTGACGGGCAACGTTTTGTGGAAATCTTACTGCTGATGTCCGACGAAAGCAAATGGTGCCGACGCTTACCCGAGGACGAAGTGCCTTGAACACATCGGTACTTCTCGACGCCTTCCCGGTCGATGTGCGCAAGCCATTCGCATTGAGTTACCGTGCTTTCCCACACTCATGTGTTCGGACTCTCGGAATCTTAAAGTAATGGGAGTTTGCAAGCTTGCCTTTCCTCTTTTTTCTTCAACTGCAACTTGGTGCGGCAGCTGACCATCACGCACGACACCATACTGGCGCTGCGAATTCCGGTGTCACAGAAATTGGAGAAAGATTTGTGGCGTAGTGCGGCTAGTCCTGGTGCGGCCGTCTGCTGTCAAGGGTACAAAGATGGCGATGTACCCAGAACGCACCCCACGCAACCTGCACATAAGCCGCAGGTGAATACTTCCTATAATGGCTGTTCCTAGATCGTCACAGTTAAGAAATGAGAGATGACATACAATTAAACCAGCAACATGCAAAAAACATGTTTTGCACTCACACAAAAAAACAGCATCCAAAAAGATGAGTTGCTTGGCTTAATTCACGTAGTCTAAACTCCTGCTCGGTGTAGCTTCTACGTGTACTATAGTGCCAGTTTTGTGCACCGGTTTCTATTTATACATTCAGATTGCTTCTCGAAATCAGCTCAAGACAGAGTCGAAACTCGGGTTAGGGTGGTGTAGCTCAACCAGAATGCTCACTGTGTAATGGTCGCTGAAATGTTGCTCAACACACAAACGCAGGTTGTCGATGTCAGCACAAGCACCAGATAGAGCGACAAAGTACTCTCCTGCGGACGTCGCAGGTGGCCACAGAAAATTCCTCTGTAGAGTTATTTAAGTAGACACATCGTGTCATGATTCTGTGAACGCACTGCGTTATTTTCCCGAAAGTAGAAATGAACTACATACCTGTTGCGTGGATGTCGCGCTTCTCCTCCGAGTCACCTTTTTTCCATCTGGATTTAGCGTTATCCCAACACTTTTTTAGTTGTTTAACGTCCCTTGGACGGACATGCGGCTGGCAGTTATACTCAGTGCAGAGTTTGTTCCATGCTTCAAGTTTAGCCTCTTTCGAGGAGTTGTTAGTTCTTTTATCTTCTATAACTTTCCAATATTTTTTGACAAGTGCTCGGAGGAGATCGCGCTCCTCCCTTGTATACACGATCCTTGCTTCGTTAGCAGATTCCTTCGGCATCGTTGGGAAAGGCACGTGGGACTGTGGTTGCTCTGAAGAAAGAAGAAGTGTGGAAGATAATCGTTAGACGTCAAAAGCAAGACAGTCAGACAGATACGAACCTTTGTTTAGGTGCGCGAAGCAAGAAGGACGGACGGCTGGGCGGCTGGGTGAGGCTGGCAGGGCGCGAAAAACAGAAGTCGCGGGCGCCGCTGTTGCCAGACTGGAAAACGCTTGTGGCTGTTACCGGCTACAACGCATGAAACATTCGCGCTGCGAAGAAAAGCTCTTGCAAACTCGCACTACAATGCTAGTAAAATGTGTCCTTTCCAATAAGATGAACTAATATGTTCATAATTCACACCACAATAATGTGTTCTAACTTAACTTTTTACTACAACCTCATAACCAGACGCCTGTCACGTCTCCTCGAGTTGCCTCGAGTGGAGGAGGTGTTTCTCGAGGAGCTCCTCACTCGAGGAAATGCCGAGGCGCGTCTCTGAAGCCCAATGGCTCCTCGAGTGGAGGCGCGCTTCTTTCCTCCACTCCACTGAGTCGAGGTGGAGGTTCGAGTGGAGGCCCGTTTATGAATACGGCTGTTAGAGTCACACTGTTTCGTCACTTCGCGCTCGCGCACCAAACACCACAAACTTTTTATGGGGTCAATAAAAAGAAATCGAGTCACTTGACCTCGCATTACCTCACCCATTCCCAACCAAAAAATAATTAATAACAGATAACAGATCTAATCGACCCAATGCGTTCGCCCTAGTGAAAAACGTCATTTGTATAAGAAATTTCTCGTGTCCAACAAACCCATATGAATCATACAAGATATATAAGAAGATATGAGAACCATATGAGAACTACATAAGAACTATATAAGGACTATATAAGATATATAAGAACCATATGAGAAAATTATAAAAAACTTCTCAGAAGTTTCTTATATGAGTGGTTGTGTGTTCTTACATATCTTATATAGTTCTTATATAGTTCTTATATGGTTCTTATATAGTTCTTATACTTTCTTATATATCTTGTATGATTCATATGTGTTTATTGGACACGAAATTCTCATACATATAAGAATTTTTAATAGGGCGGGTAGACTACTCGTACCTCTCCTCGACCTTGTCGATGTCGCGTTCCGTGCGCCTACCGGTATAAACTAGGATTCCCACAAACCAAATGTGCAAAACGCTTCAACAGTTCAAACTTGAATCTAAACTATGCATTGACATCAGGTAAATAGATGCTTATAAGCCAAAGAAATAATACCCCGTTCTGAATTCTTGCACAACTAAAAGCAGCCTTTGCGAGGAACGTACAAAATATGAAGCTTACGACACAAAAACAACAACAGCTGTACGTTCATCGTCTCTGACAATACAGGTATACTCGGCACCTCTATCCACCAAGTCTGGGTCTGCGTGCTTGCCAATCCCACGTGGGCTCTTCTGTCATCTTAGGGCTACAAGAAACATGATAGCTCCTTCTTTGCTCTGCCCTGTCTTCAGAGCAATGATCGCCTTGTTCCTTTCGTGTCTCCTTTGTTAGGCTCCCTCTTGGCTTTGCCTTTCCCTTTAAGCCCTTACTCTTTTTGGTACATGGATACCTTCGGCCGCGATCGCTAGTTATGGCAACTGGTCTCATCTGAGCTGATCTGTACTTGTCCTCATCGTCATCGAACGGTTTTCGACTTTTATGCCGCGTTTGGCATTTCCTTCCGCGAGGACACGTTTGGCATTTTCTTCTACGAGGACACAACTTTACACCTCTAGCCTTCAACTTGTCTTTTCGCCGTTTAGCACCCAATTGACCTTCATTTTTGCGGGAGTCCCTTGTGCCACTGCCGGCCACTACATTCAAATTCCTAGGCACAATGCCTTCACCCACGGTTGTCTTAACTTCTAGAATCACGCCTATGACTTCACTTGTCTGACTTGTCACTGACATTTTTGGTGTGACCGAGTGCAGACCCGTACAAGCCTCGTGAGCACTTCCATGGTTGTTATCACGTAGTGATTCATTTCTTCTGGTCAGCTGCTGTACCAACTCGCTTCTTTTCGCTGTCTCCACCGCGTTGATGACTGAGACTGGCTTCTCGTCGCGTGGTAACGGGCTTTGTGTCGCCGCTTGAAATTGTTCAAAGGGGTTACCCTGACTTTTTCTCGTGACTCCGTCTCGCTTCGGATCCCCGCTCTCTTCAGTCAACGCCTGCGTCGTCGCGGTTTTAACCATTCTTTTCTCCTCGTCATCATTCCACTCTGGATCAGGATCGTTAACTCCTCGGACCATCGGCACGTTCCCAAGCACTAGGTCGTACAAGGGATTGCTTACGCATTTCGCTACTACACTTCCAGAGAAATACGGCGTCCTCACCACAATTACCGCCTCCGGTAGATACCTCACTGTCCTGTCCAGGAGAAACACCGGACTCGATGCTCCGGTCATCGCTTCAGGAAAAACCAATTCTTTTCGGACGACGACAGTGTTGCATCCTGTGTCCCTCAAGACCGTTATCCTCTTTTCACCTAGACGTCCCTTTACTACTGGCATATTTTCTACCAGGAACTTCGGCGCTCGTCCCACCGCCGCGTTGACCACCGGGATCTTGACGCCATTCTCCAGCGTAATATAACCTGCATTGATCTCGACCGCCGACTCGTCGCGTTGTTCCATCCACAGGCAGGAAGCCTGGGGTCGGTCGTTCGGTCTCGCCCCGCAATTATTAGCTCGGTGTCCGGTTTTACCACAATTCCAACAGGTCACCAATCTGGACGTGGACGGTTGGCTGCGGCAATTCTCCGCCTTGTGGCCAGCTTTGTTGCAGAGAAAGCACCGTACGGGCTTCCTGCCCTCACCACTCACCACTTTGTCCGTGAACGTCGTACTCGACTTCTTTGTCAGCTCATCAGTCTTCGTTTTGCTTGCACCGGTCTGAGTCTGGGCTTCCAGGAATAGGTCGGCTTTGGAAGCTACCTCATCCAAAGTTTGGCAGTCTCGCTCCCGAAGAAACACTGACAAACGGTTAGAGCACGTCAGCAGAAACTGCTCAACCAGTACTCTGTCCCGGAGTGCCTCAAACGTCCGTTCTGCGCCTGCTATTTCAATCCATCGGTCGAAATATCCCGCTAGCCGGGCGGCAAACTGTCTTCTGGTTTCCCCCTCTTCGGGTTTTGCCTCTCGAAACCGTTCTCTATACCCCTCCTTGGTGTAACGAAATCGCTGCATCAGCGCCATCTTTGTTCGTGAATAGTCCAGCGCGTCTTCCGGGGATAGGCGGCCAACTACCGTTAACGCTTCACCAGTCAAGCATAAACTCAACGTGGTTGCCCATTTTTCCTGGGGCCACCCAAGTCCCGTCGCTGTGCGTTCAAATCTCGTGAGATACGCATCCAAGTCATCTCTACCTTCGTTAAATTGCGGAATAAATTTGTGCGGACTGAAGTTGTGCCCCGGAGCGCTTGTCGCACCTTCGCCAGCACCCAGACTTCTCTCGTGACCGTCTACAGCGCCTTTATGCACTGCTAGCTTAAGCTGCAATATTTCTCGCTCCTTGTCTAACCTGGCGCATTCAGCCTCGCGCTCTTGTCTTGCCAATGCTCTATCCTCCCTCATGGCAGCTCTTTCTTCCTCTACCCACTTCTTTAGTTCGGCACCAACGTAGCCTAACTTTTCCCCGCCGCAATTAATCTCTCGGCGTCCATATCGTATCGCTCGGCTGCACCAATCCGCGTGTGTCCCGGCCGACGTGATCAAGTTAAGGGCATCCTGGCAGGCTCGCCATATTGTCAAGTTCGCCCGGCACAGCACGCGAAATAATGAGGCGAGACAACTATAACGAGAAGAAAAATATATCTATACATGCATTTAACAGAACTTATAAGAAAGAAAGAAGAAAGAAAAATTTGGTAATATTCAAGGTATAGCTCAAAAAGAAAAAAAAACAAAAACAAAGGAACCCACGGACGAGTGTCACGTTCGGTCCCTTCCAAAATCCCGAGTCTCCGTTGTCAAGTCACTCACGACCGTTTGATCAGACGGTGCCACGATGGGTCCTGTCCTGGACGATGTCTGGTCCGTAGCGCCGACCGAATCTCGGAGCGTAGCCGGTTACGGGCAGGGTCGGTTTCGGAGCGTAGCCGAAATCGTTCCCTGGGTCTTGCGGAGCTCTTCCAAACACGTCCGCCCTCGATGTTGGTCGGGTAGTCGTTCTCTTCTTTTCCTCTTCCTTCACCTTCCTTGTCACACAAAATTGCAGATATCCTCTTCTTTCTCTTCTCCGGTTCTCACACGTGACTACAGAGTGAAGAATCAAAAACTTCGGAAATCTGGCAGGTGTAGGTGGTGTCTTTTTGGAACTTGGACTTCGATGCGGACCCTTTTCAGGGGCCGATCAAGGACGGTATTAGTGCGAGAACCCATAAAGATGGGAAGGAAAGTTCCAGTGCCCGGGTGCACCGCCCACCACGGAGCCCAACAAGGGGGTAGGTAATGTGCCATAGCAAGAAAGGCTTGGCTGACACAATTACACTACCAGTGCTGCCCGGGCACTATACCCTAGTGTGGTTGCAGGGACAGATCCTCTTTCCACTCAAGGTTGGCCCTTGCCGCCTAAGAAGGTGAAAAAGGAAGGAAGACAGTGTAGAAGAAAAAATAAAGAGGTGGAAGGAAAAGTGAGAGAAGGAAGAATAGGGTAGAAGAGGCGACTGACTGAATCATCCTGGTCGGGACAAGCCAGGACACCCGTCTACGAGAAGCAGGGGCCGAAGCGGTGTATTGCCTCGCCCGGGGGCCCCGAAGGGTCCAAACAAACCCCGGGCTCAGCTCAACCACCAGGGTCCCCTTTTCCCCGGACACGGGTTAAGCCACGCACAGCCAGACGTGGGTGGGCGAACCCACATGGCTCGGGGTTCGTAGTGAAGCCACTCACCAAGCACCTACTATAAAGTAGGTGCCCCCTGCGTGCGGGTATGGTGGCCCACGTGGCTGGGGTCCGTGGTGACGCTACTCACCAAGCACCTAGCACCTAAGGTGCAGGCGCCCCCTGCGGGGCTCGGGGTCCGTGGTGACGCCACTCACGAAACACCTGCTTTCACAGGTGCCCCCTGCGGGTATTGTTCTACCGTAGAAAGAGAATACTTGATAAAATATGGGCTAGAGTGCTTCTTATATGAGATATTGGTAATTGACCGTACTGCACTTTTCTGTAGAATGAGCAGCTTGGATATACAGGTCTGTGAGCACGTACCCCATACCAAACTGCAGTAATTTAAATAAGAGTGAACAAGAGTAAAGTATAACTGTCCTTTAACACATCCGGAATGATATATTTGAGCCTGTTTATAATGCCTATTGACCGGGAGATGTTCGGCCGGATCTGATCAATGTGATTAGACCAATTTAGGTTTTCTTGAAAGTATACACGTAAAAACTTGTGAGCTTTTACATATTTAAGTTTACTATTTCTAAATCGTAGGTTAAGTTCTCGATCAATACATTTATTTTTTGCTCGAAATATCATGGACTTTGTTTTCTCGGTGTTTAGCTCTAACTCATTGCATGTCAACCAAGCACTTAACTCTAAGATCCAAGCATTCGCGAGTGATTCAAGTTCATCTATGTTGGCTCCAGAAAAAAATATGTATGTATCATCGGCGTAGAGCACAATGTCATGTGTGTGAAGAGTGCTGACAATATCATTAATATACACCAAAAATAAGAGTGGTCCAGGGATGGACCCCTGGGGTACACCATATTGTATTTAACCGATTTCTGATTTCTCGCTACTTAAGTCCTATATTGCACACGATCTGATAAGTAATTTTGAATAGGTTCTAGGGCTACACCTCTGATACCATAGTTATACAATTTCTTCAGATCTATTTCATGCTTAATAGAATCAAACGCTTTCCTGAAATCTAAAAATATCCCTAATGTGTATAGCTTGGTCTCAAAATTGGTTAGAATTTTATCCTTGATTTTCAGTAAAGCTTCCTCGGTAGATTTCCCTTATTGAAATTTATATTGTTGTTGAACAATTAGGTTATTTTTAATGAAATGGTCCAACATCCTGGAGTTTATTATCTTCTCTATTACTTTTGAAAATATTGGCAATACAAATATAGGTCTGTAGTTGTTATATTATTAATTGGCCCACCTTTGTGTATTACTGATACTCGGGCGATTTTTAATTGAAAGGAAATGTCCCGGTGCTTAATATTTTATCACAGATTGCTGATAGTGGTTGACATATTATTTCAGCAATTGTTTTTGTAGGTTTAACTTTTAACTCATCATCGCCGCATACGCCGCTATTTCTTATTGAATTTATTACGTTAAACACTTCAGTATTTGTAGTTGGTGACAAAATATGGACCCTGGTAAACATACGTGGGTATGAAATGCAAAGTTTCTTTTCTGTTGTAAGCAGAAAGTCGGAGCGCCTGAAAGCAAAACATGAGCATTAAATAGATTTGCAAGTTCTCTACCAGAATAATCCAAGTCATCTATTCTAAGGACATTGGGGATGGTACTGCTTGACTTGGACATCAGTTCTTTTGCTGCCTTCCATACTTTCACTGGACTATGTTGAATTGTAATGAATTAATTTTTTTATTAGTTTACTTTCGCCTTTTGAATGTCAGAGTTTGTTCCGTCTCTTTTTGTACCCAGCCAGTATATCGAGGTCTTTTGTTTTTGTGAATGTGTCATAAAGTTTATTTCGCTCGTTTATTTGTTTGAGAAGTGTTACGGTAATCCAGGGTTTTCCTGATGTCTTGTGTCTTTTGGCTTTTCTAAATGGGAACGCATCTTCATAGGCTTCTTTTATCTTCTCTATAAACTTATCGTAGGATTTACTAGGGTTTCGCTCATTGTATATATCATTCCAGTGTGTGGCCGCTACAAGCTTAACAAAGCGTTTGATACTATAATCGTTTATGTCTCGATAATAAGGGTTGGTTATATTCGTCTTATTGTAGCCAGCGTTTGCGCATGGAACAAAACAAAAGGGAGGTAAGTGATCACTTAAATCTACCGTCAATACACCAGATACTACGTCATTTCTCATTGCACTGGTTAAATATAAATCAATTAAAGTTTCCGTCTCAGATGCGAAACGGGTAGGACACTCAATTACATTTTCATAGCCATGTGATTGCACGAGATCTAGCAATTCTAACTGCCATGAGTCAGACAACATCAGATTGATATTAAAATCACCAACAAGTGTCATAGGAAGTTTACTCTCGGAGGCATACTGAAAAATTTCTTCTAAAAAGTCTAGAAAAACACTAGGTGATCCGGATGGCGGTCTGTACACAACACCTATAATGTAATCACGACACCTTACAAGAAGACACTCACAATTCGCACAGACACGAGTATATTCAGAGATAACACTGCATGCCAAGTAGCTTTTATAGTGAAGAGACACTCCCCCACCATTTTTCCCAGTTCGAAATATCTCTGTATGGTAGTAACCGTTAAATTCAGGAATATGTGAATCACTCGAATCACGATTGCAGCAGCACTACGACATCACAGGTCTCCGTTTTGTTTGCCTCAGAGTGAAAGGAAATAAAGAAAATCGGTACTAATTGTCTCGACACTATATATCCAACGTATATCATATAATTGGTTTGTTTTTTCTGTGTTTCTTTAAGACACCTTGAGAGTGATTTTGCGAAGAACTTGGAATCTTAATCCCACACAGAAATGGGAATGCAATTTAACAGTAACAATGCATGATACAAAAGTTTATTTAAATAAAAAGTAGAATAGCATCGACACTGCAGCTTAAAAATACTAAAACACTACACAAATTAAAATATTGCATAATACCCATCACCATATCCATAATACATATCGACAAACTATTTACATTTAATATTGAACAGAATCTTTTCTAATGTAGCCTTAAAGGGCCCTGAAAAGAAAAAAAATGTTTGTTTTAAACAGTCTAATTGGGACACGCGTGTCAAAAATAAATACTAGGCAAAAAAAATTCTAGAGCAATATTGACGGCTAGAGATTTATTTCAAATTCTGCACGCAAAGTCCATGACGTCACGGGTCATCCCGGGATGACCAACTCGGTTGTGAAGGCAAAGCCGATCAACCTCTCCTCCACGCGCCCGAAATGCCGAGAGAAAACAAGTGGAAAGGAGGTGACTGCTCACTAAATCGCGTCTCGCGCCGTCAATATTGCTCTAATTATTTTTTTGCGTAAAGTTAATTTTTGGCAAGCGTGTCCCAACCAGACGGTCAAAAAATTTTTTTCCAGGTTTTTTTTAATGACCATGAGCTGAGGTGCTCGGTTGAAACCAGTTAATTTCACTTTTGTTGCGTTACATTGCCTTGTTTGTTTCCACAAAAAAAAATTGAGAAAGGAATCGATGGTACATGCACGACAGATGCTGTTAATTTGCCGTCTTAATGAAGAAAAAATATTAAAATGATCTTCTAAACCTCTAAATGAGTTCACAAGCATGTTTTCTCTTGTGTCACTAGCTTCTTTTCCCAAGTAGTCATACTCAAAACTACTTGCACTTTTTGCCATTTGGTGAATTCCTA
>JAZHYW010026314.1:0-10308 GCA_037355805.1 Ixodes ricinus | reverse complement strand
ATGATCCGCTGAACTTGGCTTTTCTTCAAAACACGACAGACAACACTGATATCGAGGGGGTTGCGGGGGTGGAGCTAATGGTATGGCGGCCGCTGCAGCGTCTAGTTTGCCCGGCGCCGCCGCTGCCGGTCTCTTATGGAGCAAAGCTTTGACAACTATTCCGGATAACTCCACTGCTGACCAGGTGAATAAGCATTACGCCGCCCGGAAGACGAGCGAGCGTAACCAGCAACGTAGTTACAAATTCATGACGGAGAGCTACTTTGAGCCGTCGTCGCTCGGAACTGCAATAGTTAACAACAAGTAAGTTGTCGATTCTGCATTAGCGACTACTGCGCGTTATAAAGTGTACGATCAGCATTTGCAAAACTTGTTTTTCTTATACACAGGAATGTGAGCTTCATCGCGGCGCGCGGGTTGTGTTACGCGAGCCAAAGGAAGTCATCCAAGCCCTACCACGCACCTGCAACGATCGCAGCAGATGGTTCGGTCTCGACGAGCACCTGCCATTGTGCTGCCAAAGAAGGCTTGTGCAATCATTCTTTAGCACTGCTACAAATGATTGCCTTTCTAAAAAAGAATGGTGCAGGAAGCACCCCTGGAAGTGACGTGCACGGAACTCCCGCAGCAGTGGCGTCGTCCTCGGGGATCGCAGATCAATCCTGGAAGCGTCGGCGACCTGGATTGGAGGAGCGTGCAGGAAGGAGGGCCTTCGAAGCACTTTCTTCGAAGCTCTACGACGTCAGAAAAAGCAAGAGGAGCATGACAGAGATGCAGCAAAACCTCCACACTTTGGGCGTCAATCTCGGCCACCTCCAGGATTCGCCTTTTGCGAAGCACCTGCGTTCTCCGCATGTGCTGGGCACTGATTCAATGTTTGGCATAGTCCCCGAGGGCTCTGGAATATCTTACCAGCACCCAGTGTCTCCACAAAAAATAAAGACATACATCAGCCCGAACATTGTGCAGTGTGGCGCAGATGCCGCAAAATCTGTGCTCCCTGCGTGGCCGGTACTCTCCACCTCGTCAAACACCTACCAGCTGGGAACAAAGAACCTAAGTGCTACCAACACATCGCTTCTTCAGGTATTGTTCCGCTTGCTTCACATCTGCATTTTATATTTATCTTCCTGTTATGGATTACCTTATGTTTGTCGACAAAGAACTTGATTTTAACCCCGGAACAAGCGCACCAACTTGAGAAGGATAGCCGCCAGGCAGCGAAGAACACTACATGGAAAGCTGCCCAAACCAACAGGCTGACGGCATCTTCATTTGGGGCCGTTGTAACCCGAGAATCATGGACGGATGTGGGCTACGAAACCTCACCGAAGAACGATATCTTTCTCGAGTCCGAGCCGCCAAGTGAGTGCTTACACACTACTTGTGGGCAAGGTAGTTTTTCTCTTTTCAGAACACACACTTTCCAACTAGACTCCAATTTTTGATAGAAAGATGCATGCACAAGAATACTTGCAGTACAACATAAAACGGCGTGTGTGAATCCACAGTAGAGTCACAGCGATAGCTGCAACACCGCACTGGGACCCTCATTAGCCGCGTTTACATGAATGCGACTTAGTCGCATCTAATTCAGCTGTTGCATTCAATGCTATTATGTAAACGGTATAATGCGCTAGGAAAGTGCATCACATTCAAGTCGCCAGGCAGAGGTGGATTGAGATGGCAAAAACACATTCATTTAACCCATGTAAACGGAGGTCGCATCACATTTTGGTACGGGGAGGATTATGGGAAAGCGCTCGTTGCGGCAGCGAATGAGCAGCTGAGAACATGGCGGTAGCCACCCTTGTTGCCGGCGGCAGATGAGAGGTCCTGTGTGGTCGCCCCAGGTTTCTCCCGAGAAGAAACGCGAGCTTTTATTTCCTTCATAAGTGAGTGGAATATAGCTGAGCTGCTTGGTGAGGGCGGCCCCGTCCAAGCCTTGCGAAATACGACTTGCGCATCCGAGGGCGTCTCAAGAGGCTTCAGCGCAAGCACGAACGACGCCAAGAGCTCCTAGCACTGCATGGTAGCACAGAACAAGCAGCTCCTACCTCGGCGCCAGCGGCGATCACAGGGGGGGCGGGTAGGGCTACCGCCCCGGGTGCTGCTGACCCTCGTGACGCCACTGCTCGGCGCTGTTCCTGGCTGTGCCGGAGCCTTTCGGCCTCAGAGTGCGGTCGCGGTTGGCAAGGTTTGGCAAGGCGAAGCGTGGTGGCGTCCTCACAGTGGTTGGAAATGATCTCGCTCACCAGGCCGCGCACAGGTACGTCGACTCTGATCCACATTGACCTAGCAGTCCAAGCCGGAGCCCAAAACGCTCCGGTTTTGATGCTCCTTCCGTCTCATAACTTCTTGTACAGCATCGAAGACGGCGGGCACAATCTCTACGCTCGCCGAAAGCGTTGAAAAAGCCTTAATGTGCGATGCACCGGAAAATGTGGTCACGTGGTGCAGCCGGGGCCGGAAACGCAGCTTTAACTTTGAGCTTTGACGCGGCATGACGCCACCTTTGCGTAGGGCTCGGTGCGCATTCATGTAATAGTTGAAACGTCGGCTTCATTTGAAGGCCGATTGGAGTCAATACGCTGAAGTCGCATTAATGCAAACGCGGCTATTATCGCAAGCACGCACTTCACTGCTCTCCTGGCGGCGACGGCGCACTGCTTACGGTGATCTCTGCTCTTTGGTTTGATGAGCCCGATGTTCCCTCGCTACCTGCGACAAGTCTAGCCTTGCGTTCCGCTTTTCTGTCACTGTCGGCAGCTTACGAGGAGCCGTTATCGATATGTGGGCATAGCCAGGTAGTGGGCGTTGGTTGGCTTGCTGTTTGCAGCGCCCAGAGCCAGGGGCTTATGGAGCAGCCCCTTTTTATTAGAAATAGGGTTAAAACTAACTGCCTGACTCCGCTTTTTCACGCTCAGCTCAGCGGACACCGCTGAAGCGCTTCACAGAAGAATCCCTGCCCTAGCAGATTACCTTTGTGTTGTTGTAACTGTTAAAATGAACTTAAAACCGGTACGAGAATCTCCTTCGTCCATTCTTTAACTATTCATGAAAATTACTCTTTTCAATGTTTTCATTCCCCTGTTCTTTTGCAGGCATGGTGTCACTCACGCGTTCCATGCAGTGAGGAACTACGAAAGAGCACTTCGTTGTTGTGGCCACAGCATCCAGACTACCTGCTGTGGCGTTATGGTGGATCCATCTTTGCCATGGCTGGGAGCATCTCCGGACAGACTTGTCTATGACCCCAAGGAGCCTCTTCCGCATGGAGTTCTGAAAGTCAAGTGTCCTTATACCATGTACCACTCGGCCGATCCTGACTCGCAGACCTTCTACATCAGGGGTGCACAACTCAAAAATGACGCGGGCCAAAAAATGTTTATTGGAAACTGCGCGGGCCGCACCTAGTGTGACACGTTACACCTTTTTGCTGCAGACAGTTTTTCAATATCCGGCATCATCGCAATGGTGGCCGTCTTCAGCACATCTTGCAGTGTCATGTCCGTCATAGAAGATCGAAGACGGTTCTTGTTGAGGGTCATCAGCGAGAACGTCTGCTCACAGACATACGTGCTCCAAAAAGTGATGCAAGCTTCAATGCGTTGTCCACAAGGTTTCCGTACTTGCTCCTGTCAAGGCTTCTGTAGAAGTCAAGCAGCTGAGACTCACGATGCATACTCTTCAGTTCTGGTGAGCACTGGAGGTCGATGAGTTCTAGCTGCAGCGTCGGACGCGCGTTAAAAAGTCTGGCAAAGTTTAATGCAGCATACGAAACTCCCGGTCAGAAGGTTCTGATATCTGCGTAAGGTGAGTACATTGATCTCAGGTACTAGTACAGCGCCGTATATTTCTGCATAAAACGCTATGAGATTATTCTGAGCGGGTTGTGTCTTATACTGAAAGGAGGCTGCTTGGCCGCCGAATGGCCCTTTTTTCTATCTTTCTCTGAAATTTAGCAGATGTGAAAACGTAAAAAAATATGCATGATATACTTTTATCTCGATATTTGTACTCTAGTACTGCATGAAATAACAGCTGTAATTTTGCTTGGCAGTTCTGTCAAACTAATCGTTACAGGTTCATTTTAATATATGGTAGTTTGATAAAAGTATTTTCTTGATAAAAGTGTATTTACTAAACTTAGCCTGCACGAGTTCCTCTTTGTTGATCAGTGTTGCAAATAACGCGTTACAGGAAGGGCAAAGCGTTAGTAATTTCATTAACGTTATAACATACTCCTTTGGTACTAAATGACTAAAGAATAAAATATTTATTTACTATTATAAAGTAGCGTCTACGAAATAAATTCCCTCGCTGCTCGTTACCATTTGAATGATAGCTTTATCGTGTTTAGTTGAAGCATTATTCACATTATGTTAACTTTGCAAAAAGGTAGGAAAATTTGGGCAGAGTCATTTCAATATCGTTCGGTAAAAAAGTTTCAATGGTGCAGCCTTTTATGCTTAGACTCAAACCAAGCCCCAGGGTTAGCTGCTGCACGAAACATTGCAGCCATCTCTGGTACATATTTTGAAGTTAGGCCTTTTTAACAAGAGGGGCCTCATTCTACTCGAAGATTGCTGTCGCAACACCACAAAGACGGAACAGTTTGCTTGAACAGACGTTTTTCCGAAAGCAACAATCTCTCGCATTTGGGAGACTTTTACGGATTCAGTTAATGTCGCTGGTTACCCTTATCGATTGAAATCAATAAAACGTGTGTTTTATAAGCCGCGACTCCAGCGAGAAAGCTTCCACTTTCGAATACATGTGCCTCACAGCCCAAGGCTGTTAACTGCGTCCAATCCTCGACCGTCGCTAACAGATATTTTGTTGCGAAGCCTTTTCAACAATGGTAGCCTCCAATCGTCGATAATCACTTTCGCCATACCATGAAGTATCGTTGAGAGCATTCAGAAAACAGTTCGGAAAGCGAGTCCGTCAGGTGCAGAACCCGCTTTTAGCAATCTTGCCTTTTTTGTATACTTGACCAGACTAACTTTTTTATTTTGAGTTGGCCAAAAGGTTACAACGAAGCAACCACGGCGCTTTGTTTAAGAGTCCGAGCAAGCGATAAGCCTCAAAAGGACCTCAAGACTCAAAGAAAAGAACAAGTATGTTTTTTTTTCTGTTGACGTTTTAGTCACATTTCTTATTTTGGCGGCAGTGTGTGATGTAACTGAATGTTCCTTTTAACTTCGACGCTGCCATTTCTCAGACACACTCATATATCGCCTTTCGTGTGCAGTCGGGGCTTTGGGCCAGAATTCCTAGTAAAACCCGCCGGTTTTGAAGAGTTGCATCGAGAAATGCGGTCAAGTTGTCTGGTGCTAGCAGAAATTCTGCTCGAGGCGTATATCCTCATATTGAGCGGACCGGTCTTGCTGTATGTCAGCTGCACAATTTGGCTTCTGCCCTTGTACATGTGCGTGAGTGGTACGTCGTGCTATTCCCATGAGCCATCGACTCCGGATTGGCAGAAGGACTCGGAGAAGACGAAGGGTAAATTTTTGCCATTTATTAGCTGATTTACATCGGTATATTTTTTTCAGTCGTTGCAGTCGTTGCGAACTTTGAGGATGAGTGAAGATAGGGTTTTCTGTTGGAGACAAAAATACTGGTCGTGGTGATACTTAATGGAAGCTTTCATCACGTAATAAGCGGCATTATGAAGGATTCAAGATAGGAATTTTGAAGGTAGCGCAGTTACTTGAGAAGTCGGTGTGTAGAAGAAGCCTTTGTGATTACTTCGAAGTTGATACATTTCTTAAGAAAAAAGTGTGGCTGGCTGTTTTCGTTATTTTGATGGTGGTGGTAAAAACTGATAAGGCGGTGTGAAACTGGGAATGGCGCGGGATATGGAATCCGGGAGGCGGTTTGCTTAGAAGAACAGATCTAACAAAGATGTTGAGCAGCGAGCGGAGAGAGTTTACACTTGCATTAGAGGACGACATAAAGGCAGCTTGAGTAGCGTAGTGGATCGAAGGTTGGGATACAGGCCGTAAAGAAGAGTAGTGGAAGCGACGGTGGGGTGAAGGCAGGAACACGTTCCCTCTTCTGTCCAAGCATAGAATTGCTCTTGGCGCACAGCTTGCGAATGTAAGTTTTTTCAGACGAAGAGGAGTTAGACTCCAGCCAGCGCGGGTTTTGGAGCCGGGTAGCATGTTGTCTAGCCACAATGGTAAAGTGCGTCACCTCACGTAGTATCCAGGTAGCCCTTGGTCCTCGCCAGTACCGTTGGAGTGCGCGGAGCCTCTTTGACCACAGGTTAAGTAGGCGCAGATGCGGAGTAGGGGCGTCTCCAAGCACGTCGAAGACGGTCGTGGCGGCCTAGACAGACTCACGCAGTGCTTCCTTGAGTGGGTCGTCGTGCATTTCAGTCACGTGCTTCCTGAACAGTTGATCGTCCTCGCCTTTAGTCGACTCATCCTACCTGACTCACCAGGAACGGTGACTTCACTGGATGGGTAGATTATCGCTGCCCCATCAGCCAATTTAACCCGCCACGAGCAGCTCCTGATGTAGTTCAATACCCACATGCTGTTCTGGCTGGTGGCATGTTGTCCTTCATTCCACACGATTTCGCTGGGAATTTCACAAATTGGTCGACGTTCGTCTAGGCATTCTGAAAGGATTTCGCAACAATTGAATTAAGAAGACAACTCAATAAGAAACTCCATCGTCTTACACACCGCCCGTACGAAAAAAAAGACAAAAAAACAGCAAGTCCATAGAGTCCAAATTATAACAGCAGAACCCATCCTTTGGGAATGATTATCTACGTTAATGCGAATAGCATCAAACGGTGCGGAGTTATGCGCGTTCGTCAGGTGGCCGGCACGCTCTAGATACGCCAGCCCACTCTTGAGGCGATTCTAAATTTGTTGACACTTTCACAGCCCTGCGCACGATCTCCGCAGCCCAGCACGTCCGTTTGTGTCACTTAGGAAGGCCAGCAAAGCACGCGCCATACGCACAAACACTCAAAATGGTACCGACCAGACTTTCTGGCGTCTCAGCTAGTCTCAACCAACGGTACTCTAAACGGTTGTTTATATCTTTACCATAGGACGCGCTTTACAGCGCTGTCACAGCTACCGGTGCGCGCGCGTTCCATGCACGAGGGCTCATTCCGCTCTCGTGAGGCTGAGCACGGCCGCTACATCACCCTCTCCCGAGCGCGGGAGAGGGTGAGCTAGCGGCCGTGCTCAGCCTCACGAGAGCGGAATGAGCCCTCGTGCATGGAACGCGCGCGCACCGGTAGCTGTGACAGCGCTGTAAAGCGCGTCCTATGGTAAAGATATAAACAACCGTTTAGAGTCCGTCGAATGACTGCCTTCATAGCTCTGTGGTTAGCGCGTCTGCCTGCTGATCAAAGAGTCAACGGTTCGAATCCCCGCCGGCGCCGGTCTTTTTTGTTTATTTATCGACCCGCGGCGTAAGAGGTTAGATAGCCAGATAGATAGATAGATAGATACATAGACGAAAAGTGCGTGAAGTATGCAAAGAATGCTATTCGCCTTAAAATAAATATACTCGATAAACATGATAAACAAATGTAAGACACAACTAAATCACAGTTTAGACGAATAATGCTTCGTATCCGCGGTCGTTTGCCTGCGAATATTACCGTAATCTAAAGTACAAGTAACGTTCTTCAGATTTTGATATAAATGGTAATTTGACGGACGGTAACGAATCTCAGTAACGCGTTAATATTTGACGAACGAACGAGTAAAGCTATTTCTTCACTTATCTTGTGTAACATGTACAACACTGGTCATTGTGCAGTAGCTTGAGGAGTGACACAGTAACGAGTGGTCAAACATTCGATCCACGATAGGTGGTAAAAACGTAAGCTTTCGCCTCGGCCACTACAGTAATCAATAACTCGAAAACGCAGAAACAAAATCCACCAAGCTTGACGTTTACTCTTTTGCACTTGAAGTACGTTCCAATAATATATATTGTTTATTCAAATAAAGTTTCGATCCCACATTTGTGTCTGAATTGAAATGAGAACACTCACTGATATTATGACTATACAGGCAACTCGATCAGGGAGATGTCTCAACATTCGCCTCCGGGAGTACCGTAGTTCGTTAACAGGAACCGCGTGCTAACGTTTGGCATTGCATTGCCGTCACTGCGGATGTACACCTCTACTAAAAAGTTCCAAAGTGTTGCATCAACATAGGGACCAAAAGACTCGCAGAATTGTAGAGGCTCACAGAATAAAAAAAAAAATCGAGAAGGCGTTTAAGTTTGCTTACGTGTAAGAATTCGAGCGCATTCTTACACGCATTGCGTACTCCTACAAGCAGCGCTCCATCTCTTTGTTTTTCACACTGGGCTTCGGTGGTGGCATCATGCTGAACCACTGCCCAGGCGCGGCGCCCCCTCGGCTCCTAACTACCGTGACCATGTATGTGCGTTGCGGTGCTTTTCTTTCTGTTTTATATATTTATTCATTTATTGAGACGCGTTCGCTTTGACTTTACGCGGACCCGGCGACTTTCGTGATGAAGCATCTGATATGACGCGTCAAAACCAATTGGTATTTGTTCCTTGTTTCGCTCCAACAGACTATTCGCTTCGCTCCATGAAACAGGGAAATCGAGCTGCCGTTTTTCGCAGCATCTTAATCTGATTAACGCCGGTTCGCTCCATAGTACAGTTCATGCTTTCTGCATTAAACGGAAAGCTCAACCTGCGTGAGTCAGGCTTCTTTGGCACGGTTGGAATATAAGATAAAAATTTTAGATCGGGGAAATTCGCTCATAGAATTGTATAGCCGATAGCACCCAATTCTCGTGATACGCATGCACTATTCCATTACGATCAGATAGTCATCATTTTATGTTTTTTTCCGCTAGGCTATTCAAGATAAACTATCAGTTGTAAGTCAGCGCTTGTATCATCCAGTTCTTTCTTCCATCCGTGTAACATTCGCGCTGTTTCGAAAATAAACCCGCACCAACAAGTCTAGTTATCTTTGCATCTTAAAGTCGAAAAGCTAACTCACCTGAAATGCCATGAGTTAAGGTAAGCATCAATTAAACGGTTCTTGACACGAAGCATCCTTTTTACGAGAAGCTTGACATGCAACATCGAAATTAAACAAAAAATAAGCACATAAGTAAGCAAATATCTCCAAATGTGATAACTACAGTTCCGCTGGAACAATGTCAATGCTCGAAATTAGAGTTTATCCGCCCTCCCGAGTGAGATTTTATTTCATGTGGAATAGTTTACTTTTTTATGCACCTTAGAATATTGCCTGTTCTATTTTGCCGACCTCTTCAATGTAATCTGTTAAGTTCGCCAACATCAGGCAAAACGACAAATCTTAGCATGCGCAGTACACTTTTTAATTGAGTCAGCATGTCTCAATCCATTTAATGCGGTTGAGATGTCAATGTAATCGACGGAATATATTCAGCGAACGACGCAGCACACACACACACAACACGTCACACAAATGCACACGTTAAACTAAGTTGTAGTGTGAAAAACAACTTCTCGTTCTATTGCTCTTTTTTATACATGAACTTCGAAGCAGAATTAGCTTTCGGATAGCTGTTCTATTCTAAACTTTAAGTTCGCAAACTTGAGGCGAGACGATGACTGTTAGCAAGCGCGGTGCACTGAGCCGGCATTTATACATCCATTCAACGGTTGACCAACCTAGTGTAATGGACAGAGTAAGTTCAGAAAACGACGCCTCGCACATACGCTCACAAAGATACGTGAAAACTAAGACATGGCGAACTGCGCATAGATAACGAGGAAGCGAAATAGTACCTACCAGATTACTTCGATGCGCTACTGGTGGAGAAATATCGCCCTAGTACATCAAGTGTCGAGACTGTAAGCCATGTCCGACTAGCATGGTTACGCCGTCCTCAAAAAGTGGTTCCCCGTTTTTCGCCTGATGACGTTGAAAAAGCGTCGTGCTGCCGCGGGCCGTGATTCTGGCGGTGTCAGGGGAGTGGTGGTGGATGTTGCAGACGCCTGTTCTTAGGCTTTTATTTTTCTCTGGCTTGACAGTTCACGGAAACATCGGCAGCCACGAGCTATGATGCCGCGACGACAGCGACACTTGCATTATTTCGAAAGTTTTGCCGAGGCTTCTGAGACCAACCATCCTGATCGGACATCCGACATGACGCACAGTCTCCTGCGATGTAATTTTTTTGGCATTTTTGTGCTACTGCTATATATGAGCAGGACAGCTGGGAGGCTGGCCACACTCGTCGAGGACGCGTTCACGAGCGCCATATTACCAATATTTATTTA